>WBMW01000131.1:0-21862 GCA_013396635.1 Penelope pileata
ATTCTGTGATTCTGTGATTAGACCCTTCAAGTAAAAAATGAAGGAGACGGAAACAGAGGAACAGAGAATCATTCAGGTTGGAAGAGACCTCTTGAAATCCAATCCCACTACTCAAGACATATATTAATTCAATAGATACAGTAATCTTCACTTCTTTCTCCTCTGTACTGCACAACTCCAAATCTCACACTATTTTCTTCATTTTTTTTATTATGACTACAACTTTATCTCATAGTCAAACAGCTGTTGTTGTTGTTTTTCACTTTGATATCATCCCTTAAATATTGAATACTGTCCTTACGTTGGCCTTTAATGTCTACTTTCTCGTCATTATGACCTTTATCAACAATCTGTATTGCTGTAATGACCACCAGAAAATTTTCCATCAAATTTTTAGACAGTTGAATAAATGTCTGAGAAATACTTTCTCCCAATTTTAGAAGTCAGAGGTGAACAAATATCTCCAGTGCTGTAAAGAAAACCAAGTTTATTCTCTTACTGTGTTTTCCCATCTATAGATGCATTTCTTGAGAACATCTTGTTGGATTCACACTTGAGGAGAGAATTAATTCCTTAACAAAAAGAAATGTATGTTCATTTCCTCTGACAGTTGCTTATACAACGTAGAAGGCCTCAAAACTTCTTATTTGTAGATATTGCTAAAGAATAAAAAACGTAGTGCATTTCCATTCAGTGAACTATGTTTAATAACCTGATGTCCTAAAATGTGCAGCTATGTTGCACCTATTCTGAAAAAGTTGGCTTAGATGTTGTTCCTTCTGAAATGTATTTTTGACCCAAGACATGGCTAACTGATATAGAACGTATTAATAAGGTTTTCCTTTAATTTTGTACTTTGTGAAAGACAAGAAGGTAAAGAAACGCCAGGTATCTTAAAGTAGTTGCCCTGGGATACTAATTATGTCTCAAAACAACTTTTAAGTAAGCTATGCCTTTTGAATAAGCATTTTGTTCTATACACATTCATAAAAGATCTGATGCAAGTGACATATGTGAACAGCAATATTTTTGATGACTTGCAGTATATGAGGGTTGCTCCGAGAGCAATGTCTCCTATTTTATTACGTTGGCCCACGATGTCAGAGACGGATGTTGGTGACAGCAGCAGAGGTTGAGCCTTCCCACCAATATTCTGTCAAATTTTGTTGCCGTGTGACAGATGGCAGCAGAGGGGCACTTTGACAAGATGGCACCTGACGTGGAAGTGCATATGAAGAAAAGGTGTGGAAATGAATTCCTCCATGAAGAACAAATTGAACCTATTGACATTCATCAACACTTGCTGAACATTTATGAAGACCAAACAGTGGATGTAAGCACAGTGAGGTGGTGGGTGATGTGTTTCAGCAGTGGCAACAGCAACAGTGGGTCATCTCTGCTGGGGCAGATTTTTACAAGCATGTCATGAAAGCTCTTGCTCATTGCTGTTGAAAATGTATAGCTGATGGTTGTGGGTATGTTGAAAAACTGTGCTGTAGCTGAGAAGTTGCTCTATTAAATAGTGCTATTGTGCTCTATCTATCAGTTGTAATTTCCATGGAAACAAATAGGAGGCATGACGTTCAGAGCATCCCATGTACGTTACCCCAAGATGTAACTCAGACTAGAGAAAAATACATAAAATCAGTGCTCTTTGAGTGGAAGTCATCTGATCAAATATGAATATCTACATTCTAGATAGTTTTTCAAAGTTCCTATTACAATCAATGGAAAGAAGTAGGTACTCCCTAATATTAACCTCATCCTAATATAGATGTCTAAAATGACCCAGAAAAACTTCAGTGTATATAGATTCCTGATTCTTTGTACTGTTAATAAAGATAACTAGGTCAGATACTGATGTTACATTATCTAAATTATATTAAATTAACTGCTCTGTTAGATTGATTTCTGGTTAAAACTAGCTACAAAATCAGGATCATTGTCAACAATTCATAAAATTTCTTTATTCATTTTAAGACTCATGAAGCTAAATAAGCTTTGTTACGAAATAATATTTTACCTCAACTCATGAGTCATGCTTAAATTTGACTTGCCTGCTAGTGAAGTGTAACAGACACTTTAGCTTGAGCATTGGCTCACAGTTGTCCATGTGACTAAATGATTAACGTGCCTTTTGTCACTGCTTTAACTTTTCCCAGCACTTTCTCAGATAGAGTCTTCAAGGGTCAGCACTGGTTGGGAATTGTACCCAATGGGCATTTTGGACATGTCAAATCTGGTACGGTGAAGAAACATGTTCAGGCTCTGTGCATGAATTGAACTAAGTCAGCAAGCCACACAGTCAACTTACAACTCTTAACTTGCCTCCTTTACTGTGCAGATGTAGCTTTAGGTAGAAGTCAGGCTAAAAGATGGTTCCACCAAATTAATAGGTACTACTGCTTCATCAAAGACAGGATTTTCCTTTTATCTTTTTATCATAAATACACATGCAAATCTTAGTTTCTATGAGAACTGCACAGTGAAGACCAAAGAAGTTGTTTAATTCTGGGAACTGAAACAGGAGGAGTTTCTCTTTTCTTACACAGCTGGTTTAAAATAGAATATCCATAGCATGCAAAGGTAACAACTTCAGAGAAGCCTTTCTTGTAGTTTCTTGTTTTTTAAGTATATTAGTAATTGCTAATTTTGTGTTTCTGAAGATAAAGGGAAGAGGGAGAGTTGAAAGATATAGGTATACTTGAAAGTATTAAGGAAACTAGGACAGATCTGATCCTTATGAAAGACTGTGATTTTATTTTTTCACTTTCCAAGTCATTTTTACAATGTAAGAGAAAGCCCAAGGGATACAAATGCTCTTTCTAAATGTTTGCTAAAGAGAATTATATAAAATTTTTGTTGCATTTAACAAATCCAGAATAGCAAGCCTATCAGTACCAAATCTCAATTTATTTGGGCAAAGTTCTGGCACTTGTAGGGCTAATTAGGATTTTATGGATGTTTAAATTATTTATGTCTGACTGTCTGCTGTGGAAATCCCTTAGAACTGAAACTAAAATAAAAGCGCATTATGGCAACTGTTTAAAATATCAGCTTCCAAGGAAAAAAGAAATATTTCAGAAAGGCTACATTTTTTATTTTTCTTCCTGACTTCAATGAGCAGCACCTCTCTGCTCAGCACACTGCCCTTAAACCAACCAATTCAGGTTCAACTCATTTTCTTTAAGTCTCTGCAGGTCAAGAACTACTTCCATACTGAAGTCCAAATGCTACTTTCAAATATCTTGGGTAAGCATTCATGCAGTTATAACTGTCTCACAGTCAAGCAGGACTACAGCTTAGAGAGGGCAGCAGGGACCTTACAAAGGAATGGAAAGAGAGGAGAATCTGCATGGTCTACTTGGAAGCAATTCACTTCCCATTCACACCAGTAGGACTTTAAAAAATTAATGTGGATGTGCCATTAACATTTAAGTACTAAAGATAAGATAGTAATTCTTAGTCAAAATTGAAATGGAATAAAATAAAAGCTAGAATAGAAGTAAAGACACTCAACATTGAAAAGAGCTTTAAAAATACCAGTCATAACTAGAATTTTCAAGTAAAAAGTTTGTAAACAGTTTATATCAGAATTTGCTAGTATGTCAAGTGCAAATATACTATTGAATTGTATCATTTGGGGAGAAAAAATAAGTGTGAATCCATCTCTAAATAATATCTTCTTGAAAAGATATGTGATATGTGAATTTAACCAGTCAGGACTTTGTCAAAGAGATTAGCAGTGCCAAGGAGAACTGTGAAGGTCACAGGGTTCTGACCAATGTGCTGAATATAAAGTCTACTAGCAAGTTTCTTATGAGCTAGTCTCATCTTACAGAAAGAGATAGTCTTTAAGCATTTGTCTTTAATATATAGAAGGAAGAATGAAGCTGTTACTTGGAATTTTGGATTGAAAGATATACCGTAGAGTTCCTGCTCAAGTACTGATGATTCTAAAGTATATATCGTTGATAAGTCTTCTAACACACAAGGTATTGTATCTAACAATGAAACTAATTTTGTTTAATACTTTGTACGGAAAAAATAATTTATATGTTGACCAGCAACCAGTAACAACAAGCAGAATACAATTATGATAAATAAAAAGAGAGGAGATAAAAATATGAGAAGAAAAGAAGCTGTCATGTTTCACAGGACAATTTTCTGGAAATCTGATTTTTTTTTTTTTTGATCAATATTAACTATTAGGAAAGTAAGTGGAAATGCATGATGAGAATTTGGAAGTTCTTTTAGAAGACTTTTTGTCTTTTCCTAAACATCCTGTAGGCTAAATTGCTATGTAATTAAACACTTTGAAATGAATGATATATTCCAATGAAAAAGTGAAAAATTAATATTTGTTAAAATTCAGATATGTCTCAAATAAGGAAAAAGAAATCAGAGATTTTTTTTTTTAAAAGTAAAATTCTGCTATCTACGGAAGAGTTTCTTTTTCTTATTCATATATATATGAAAAAATCTACATTAGATGTACAGCTTTATTTCATAATATAGTAGAAATAATCAAAATCCAGTTAATAACTGGATTAGGTCTATTTCTGAGAACTGTTAACAGAATATTCAGTAATTTTTTCTGTTCTTTTGGGTTATGTTTTGCAAAGTAGTATTATAATTTTCATATCACATGAGAATTACTGAAATAGTCCATGCAGTCCATGAGTGAGTAAATGGTGGACAGTAAGGAAAATGTTCTGTGATTTACAATTGTGTTAGTTTCTGACAAAAGTTACCTGTCTCATAGTGTCTGGTATAAAGCTATGTTTTCGTCCCAGAAGAAAAACAAAACTGATAACACCTGACAACGTTGAACTGAGCCAAGGACATATTCAGTTCCTCAGTGAAGCAGTTAGGGGGACATAAGGAGCCGGGAACTGGGAGGGCACAGGACCAGGGCAGCTGACCCAAACTGACCAAAGAGCTATTCCATACCGTATAACATCATGTGATTTTTATGGAAGAGGAATCTCTTGCTCAAAGGGAGGGGCTGCTGGCTGGCTGGGTGTCGATTGGTGGTCCCTTGCTTTGTGTATCACCTATTTTTTATTGTATATATATATATGTACTGTTATTTCTTTTATTTTCTCTGCTGTCTTAGTAAATAGCTTTTATCCCAACCCACGAGTTCTACTGTATTTTTCCGTTAATTCTCTCCCCTATCCCACTTGGGAGGGGGGAAAGTGAGCGAACAACTGTGTGGGACTTAGCTAGCTATCTTCTGGGTCAAACCACAACAGTAGAGATAGACATTTACAATATTATGACTTAGACAATTTACATCACAGAGTCTTATATGGCATGATTGAGTTCTATTCCGTTATTCTATTTCCAGATTTCAATCTTCAAGAAAAATAAAATAAAATAACAAAACAAAATAAAGTAAAATAACATAAAAAATAATATAATGTAACATAAATCCAAGCCTTGAAGAAGTATTGTTTCTCACTGTTGAAAAAATTTAGCTGGATAACCAGGTAATTCAAGGTCACCTGGCCTGGTTTGAGTTGCAGTCAAAGGAAAAAACTACTAGGGAATTTAATTAGTAAAGAAATAAAGGATTAAATTATAGCTACTATTAATGACCGTAGTTTTACAGGAAATAGGACTTGTTAAACAAACTTGAATCCAATTTTTCAAATTATAAATATATTTGATAATGATAAATGCACTGATGAAACATTCTTGTAAGGTGTTTGTGACAAAGTACTGTTTATTACTTAGAATGAAGATTAGCAGTATTTGAAATTGGTACTGTAAACATTAAAAGGATTACAAACCAAGTTACCAGTCTCAGGAATCTGACGATATTTGAAATGCATATTCTAATGTGACTATCTAGTGACAACTCATAGGCATGGTAACGTCCAACATTGTTCAATGTTTAATCAGTGAACTAGAAGAAAACATAAAATAACTGCCAGTAAAATGTGCAGATGAAAAGACTGAATGAAGGATAAACAATGTGGAGATACGAATCTTGGAGAACTGAGCAAGTTGAAACAAAAATAATTTATTAATCATATTATGGATCCTACACCTGCAAACAAGCAATGTAAACCATATTTACAAATTGAGAAACTACCTTGCAAATCAGAGCCATAATAAAATATACATAATAGAACACAAGGACTGTGAAAAAGGGCAGAATTAGTATGTTTTTTGACTATCTGAACAGTAAAGCAGTATATACAAATCAAAAATATATTTATTTATTTATTTATTTTCCCTGAATATGCTACTGGACTCCTGAAACACTTCCTGTGCTCCTCTTGCAACTTTTGTGAAAAGACAATAAAATATTGGAAATATTGGAAGGGACATGTAAAAAACCACAAAAGTACACAATGTTTGTAGGAATGCTGCAAAAGAATTCACAGCACGCTAGTTAGATTATTGGAAAAGAGATTGGAAGGTGATTTGGTTTACAGTGAGTCAATGTGTTCACAAAGAGAAAACAGAAGTACTGTTATAATCCTGAATTGCGCACAAAAAATGTAACAATAGTCTGTATGTGGGCAGTAAAGCTGACCATGTTCAAGTTAGAAACCAAATACATTACCTCTTAAAGCGAAGTTCATGACAAATCAGGCTTCAGGCCTTACCGAAAGAAGTGATTATGAAGAGTTATGCAGCCTGGAGCAGGAAAAATATTAAACCAGATGATCTAAGAATACCATCGTGTCTCATAAACCTATGAATTTCTTTCAAAAATACACACTGATTGTTGAAGATTCTGATGATGTACTTGCATTTCTACATATATATCTTTACCTTAGAGACATTTATTTTCTACATCTATATGTGAGTTCTGCAAGGTATATTTTAAGCATCATTTATAAAGATTGGTAAGTACTGTGGAATATTAATGTATTTAGAGCTTGCTTAATTCTCTACCTGATTTGGGGGCCAGATTATACAAGGGTATCCTCTATATTTTAAATTCCTCTAGTCTGTATGGAAAGGTATGAATAAAACAACTTGTGGCATTTGTCCCAGGCCAAGAGATAAGCCAACCTCTATGGAACACAATGACTAATTGCCTTTTTTATTAAGATGCCAAACCCTTTAAAACAGCAACATTCACAAGGCCCTAATTCATTTTTCTATACAAAGGATATTAGTACAGATAGTTCCTGTTAGTACGAACAAAATAAGCATATAAACCTGTCATGTACTGCATTTATGGGATTATAGGATTCTCTGTTAGTCTTGCATTCAATGATAGCTATTTTTCTTTCAGAATTTCTTTGTAGGTTCACAAGGGAGACTTTGGAAGAGGTTATAAAGCATTACAGTGCCCTTGTCTCATTTAAATGGTTTTGGCTGGGGAATTAGAATACACCTCACACGTTGCAAATTCAGTCAAATTACAGAGACAACTCTTTAAGCAGAGGAATATTTTTCCCAGTCTACACTTACAGTCTATTACTTCTACATTAACGCATAAAATTTTGCTTAAGTTCTTTCGTTTTGATGTATCTGGAGTCTAAAGAGATCTGTCATTGTTGACCTGCCATTCTTTGCCAGAAATCAACTCCTCACTGAGGTTTCGAGACTGCTAGACATTAAAATGAATAAAATCCTTTGCATAGGATTGCTACAATCTCTGTTTATCAATTGGTAAGTAACTGTTAACGTTACTTTGAGATTTGCTGGTACTGACCTCTACCCACTTCTGGCTAGTGTGGCATCCATCTGTCTTTTGGGAAAGTAGGATGAGGCATTTATGCCAGGAACTAATGAACAGGTATTTTGACACTTTGAGGATTTTACATCTCATTATCATATTGTAAAAAATGTGCGATAAGAGCACATTATGGAAGAAATTGCATTCTTTTTTTTCCACAGAAGTTGACACTTGGATAATGGGAATGGTGTTAAAAGCTAGAAAAAAAAATGTTGTATTTTGTTTTTCTGATTGTCTGAACCCTCAAAAGTGAAGGTCCTCCTTACAACCCTTGTAGATGGGTGTCACATAGGCAAGCTTCCTATCCTCTGGGATCTCTTCAGTTGACCAGGATTACTGGTAGATGATGGAAAGCATCTTGGCAATCGCATCCACCAGCTCCCTCAGCACCCTCGGGTTGATAATTTGAAGCTGTTGCTGTTAGCTCATCAAATCCATCTTTTTCTTGTTTAATCTTGATTTGTGAGACTTCTAGACAAAAATCCATAAGGTTAATGGTCTTGAAAGCATGGCTTTCAAAAAGATAACATATTATGTGTTCCAGTTGAATCTGTGGAAATACAGAGTTTGCACTAACACAAGGAGCAATGAGAGGAGAAGAGGGAAATAAGACTTTGTAGAGAAACTCTTCCATGATTCGGATAACTTGTGCATCAGGACTTTCCAGAAGGTAATTTTATAATTCCTTATTTGGGTCTGAAAACAATTGAGTTTTCCTTTCTGGCGTTATTTTATCAGACAACAATACCCAATTAAATCAGGACTGGACTGATTTTGCAGCTCTTAATTTAGAAAAGAATAATTTGATGATGATACCTCTGTTTCTCTCTATCTTTTATTTATTTTTATTTTTTAGCTTATTTATTTGTTTGGTTTTGTTCTAATTTCTTTAGTGGAGGTCTCTGGTGAGGTAATGACTTTAGACTAGAAAAGGTAAGTTTATAGGCTCTCTACAGGCACTAAAGAAAAATAAGTATACTGTGGTTGACTCAAAACAGGATCGCAACCTCAGTGAAAATAATTATTCTTGGGAAAATCTTGTTGAGAGTTCTGAATGAACCCAAATTATCTCAGCCAAAGCCAGCTCTGTGAAGTCCTTTCATTTTTTCCACACAGGTCACAGGAAGTTTGCCAAGTTAAGAATCTAGACATACTGTCCTCTTTACAAAAGGTGTGCAGTGTAACTAAGCTTCCAGCTCTTCCATTGGTTGTCTAAAGACATCTAGAATCAATCTCAAATCAATCAATCAATCTCAAATCAGAAAAAAAGAAGTGAAGGTAAGTTATGGGAGGGTTGTCTTTTTGTTAGTAGTGGTGGTAGTGTTTAGGCCTCCTTTATTTATTTATTTGTCTACTTATTTATTTATTTATTTATTTATTTATTTTCTCATGTTTTCCAATGTTTCACAGCATTTTAAAGCAAGATTTTCATTAAAAATAAATAAAATGTATAAAAACAATACATAAATAACTAAATTTATAGAATAGCTGAAATTTAAGAAATTGTATATTTTCTTAAGAGAATAAACATTCATACTTTTAAGCTAAATTTCCTCATCAGTACTTTTTATATCCCATTTTATATCTGATAGAGACAAGACTCAGTTTACAGGCTCTTCTGTCTTACTGAACCAACATTACTATCATAACATAAAGTTATGAATATGTGTAACTTGTCATATTTTAAGGAAACAAACATCTACCAAAACAAGGTGAGCACAGGTAATCAATGATGCCAGTGGTGGTACTGAAAAAATAAAAATTGGTACGCTTAACTGAACATATGCAGTCCTTTTTTTTCCCCAAAGTTTCTTGTAAAGTTAATAATCATATCCTTCCATTCTTTTTTTTTTTCTGACATTCATGTGTCTTCTTTCATTGAATAGGATAATTAATGCCTAGAAGAACAAATAGAAAGAATATTAAGTCTCTTGCTATGTCAAACACAATTTCCATGAAGACATATGCACATTTATAATCTACAATTTCTATTTTGTTTTTAGAATGATGTTCTCTATATTAATAATTTAAACATTTCATCATGAGTGTATCTTGTGCTGAAACAAAAATATATATACTGTATTTTCATTTAAACTGATGATGATCATGAGACTTATTGAAATGTATTCTTGACTTGTACTTTTTAGTTTTAAGTCTAAGTAAATGATACAGTTTCAACATGTTGATTTTTAGTTAATATTTCATATCAATAATTTTATTTTTTCAGAAAAAATGAGATATTAAATATTGACTAAATTAGTTATTAATAATGTTTTCTCTGCTGAGACAAATATTTTATAGCAAAGAATATATTATAGAAATGCTCAAGAGGCGTCCAAGTGTGAGAAAAGGAGAAAGAGAGTCTTAAGAAGGCTGTCATCCTACTATTTTCCATTCTATCTTTTCTCTAAGATACCAAGCAAGACTTCAAGGAAATAAAACGTCCTTTTTAACTCAACAGAAGACAGTAAGCCTGGCATTTGCATTCACTGGGTTAGCAAAGGACACATTTTTACATCATGGGGATGTGTTGTCTGTACTTTCTTCTGCTAGGTTATTGCTCTTCAGATCAATGTTAAATGTAGCAGAATGTGTACAAAGAAATAGAAAGGGGACAGGAGTTTTTGCTTTGACCCACTGTTTAAAGACATCTACTGGTTCTATGACATCATCAACAAACATTAATTCTGACACCATTGCTAGGCATCAGGAAAAGGCTCACCAACAGATAATAATGTCTTAGTTTCTAACAGAAGTTACGCTTCTCGTAGTGTCTAGTATGAATTTATCTTGTACCTCCGAGATACTGATAACATCCTGGCAGTGTTGAACGGAGCCGAGGACATAACTCAATTCCGCATTCCTCTGCCAGTGAGATAGTTAAGGGAGGCATAAGGAGCTGGGATCTGGGAGGGGACAGGACCAGGGCAGCTGACCCAAATTGACCAAAGAGCTATTCCATCCCATATAACATCATGTGATTGGTTTGTTGGGTTTCCGGGTTCTCTTCGTTACGGAAGGGGCTAGCCGGGAGGAAGGGTCGCCAGTGGCTGTGAGCCCTTGCTCTGCGTATCCTCTTTGTGTATATATATATATATATATGTACTGTTATTTCTTTTGTTCTCTTTACTATTTTAGTAAATAGCATTTATCTCAACCCACGCGTTTTACTGCATATCTCTCTACTTCTCTCCCTCGTCCCATTTGGGGAGGGGGGAGGGTGAGTGAATAACTGTGTGGAACTTAGCTATCTACTGAGTCAAACTATAACAAAAGAAGAAGGAAATTCTTCCCATAGCTGATCCAATAAAAGCTGTTATACATAGGACAATTGTGCTCAATCAGCAGCCATACTGTATTGCAGTGAATAGTAACTTTTAACAGTCTTTTGTTCACAGACAACTGTTAGTCACTGCCAGCAGTATATTCTTTACCATTGCTGTTTTATAATCAAAATAGCTTAGTGATCAAATGGAACCATTTTCATTTCTGAATTTTTTAAGAAGTTTTTATCAATAATCTGGGAAAAAGTAGTGGTAGAACATTTCTCCCTTTTGAAAGAGCGGGAAGGAAGGGGTTATTTTTGTCTAACACATATTCTAGGGAATAGTACCAACATGTCTATCACTTTCTGTTGGAGACATATCAAAAATGCACAGCCTGCATAAACAAAAATAGCTGATTCACAAGAACCATATTTCCCATCAAACTTATCTTGTTTGATAACTTCAGTGTCAGCTGGAAAGACTATGAGATGTTTTGATGTCACATATTTCCCTAAGTGAATTCTTCACTAAAACACTGGGCTTTTCTCTCAACTCTTATTTTTTCCATCTTGATTTGCTGTTTGTATTTTCTTGATAGTGAATATAGGATGACAACTATTCTGAACAGTGTTTGCTGGTTTGACATACACTTTGAAAACTTAATGAAAGCTTGTAATAATCTCACAAAAATCCAACAAAGTTAATTTTTTTATTGACACAGAACATGCAAGATATATGAACTAGCTGTTTAGCAGTGGGATTGGCAGCAAGGCTTGATTAAAGCAAAGAGAATGCTTTCAAGCAAAAGAAACAGTAGGCTACATGTCAGGAAATTTATACTTAAACTGGAGTATAAGACTAGAATTCACTCCAAGTGAAAATTTCAAGAATCGTTGCATGACTAAGTTAAAGCAAATTATGCAAAGCACAGACTGTAGGGAACAATTTTGCAAATGAATTTTTATCTCTAATTTCCAGGGCTCAGAATATACATGATACCACCAAATCCTATGTGGTAAAAGTGGCAATTGGAATATGTTCTTCTAATGGATTGTCATTTATACCATTCTCTTGAGGGTACTTAACAAACAAGGGATTCTATTCTGAAACCATCTAAGGATATATCTTACTGCATAGGATATCTGTCTTCTAAGAACCTGAAAAAGAGTAAGAAACAGTACACAATAGAATTGCTAATTCTTCAGTCCTGATCAGTCCAGACCAGTGGACAGAAACTAATTTGCTCTTAAATGTCATACAAATTAAGAGAATTCCAATATTTTTCATCTCCAGACTGTAAAATAGACAGGAGACAAGCTCTTTTCTATTTGTATGTTATGATGTTATGCTACTATAATGCTAGGAGACTTTGCTGTTGCTGAAAAACAAAAAACAAATAAACAAACAAAAAAAGTCATCTTCTGGTTATCTCTCATTACCACAGATTTCTCTCGGAAGTTTAGAAATTCCCAACACTGAAAGATAACAGGAAACCTTAAAATCTTTAAATTTTTGCTGCATCACTTATAGGACGGAATAGAATAGAATAGAATAGAATAGAATAGAATAGAATAGAATAGAATAGAATAGAATAGAATAGTTCTGTTGGAAAGGACCTGCAAATATCATCTTGTCCAATGCTGTTCAGTACCTTTATCAATGACCCAGATAGTGAGATTGAGTGCACCCTCAGCAAGTTTGCTGATGACACCAAGCTGAGTGGTGCAGTTGATACGGCAGAAGGAAAGGATGCCATCCAGAGGGACCTTGACAAACTCAAAAGCTGAGCCCACGTGAAACTAATGAGGTTCAACAAAGCGCAACGTTGGGCTGACTGTCAAACAACACCCCCAGGTCCTTTTCGTCTGTGCAGCTTTCCAGTCACTCTGCCCCATGCCTGTACCATTGCATGGAGCTGTTGTGACCAAAGTGCAGGACCCAGCAATTGATTTTCTTGAAGCCCATCCTGCTGGCCTCAGCCCAGCTATCCAACCTGTCCAGATCCCTCTGAAGGGCCTTCCTATCCTCAGGCAGGACAGCACTCCCTCCCAACTAGGTGTCATCTGCAAACTTACTGAGGGTGCACTCGATGCCCTCATTCAGATCATCAATAAAGATATTAAACAGAAAAGACCTCAATAATGATCCCTAGGGAATACCACTTGTGATCACTCACCAGAGGGATTTAATTCCATTCACCACCACCCTCTGGGCTCAGCCCTCTAGCCAGTTTTTTACCCAGCAAAGAGTACACCTGTCCAAGCCATGATCTGCCAGGTTCTCCATGTGGGATACAGCGTCAAAGGCTTTGCTAAAGTCTAGGTAGGCTAAATCCTCAGCCCTTCCCCCATCCACTAGGCTGGTCATCTTCGCATAGAAGGAGATGGGGTTGGTCAAGTAGGACTTATCTTTCATGAACACATGCTGGTCAAGGGCCTGATCCTCCTTTTGTCCTGCTCATGCTGTGTGATTGTACTCAAGCTGATCTGCTCCATGAACCTCTCCATTAACAAGTTCAGGATGACAGACCTGTAGTTCCCCACATCCTCCTTACAAGCCTTCTTGTAGACAGGAGTCGCACTGGCAAGTCTCCAGCCATCTGAGACCTCTCCAATTGACCAGGGCTGCTGATGATGGAAAGCATCTTGGCAATCACATCCACCAGCTCCCTCAGTACCATTGGGTGGATCTCATCTGGCCCCATGGACTTGTGACAGCCTAGGTGGAGTAGCAGATCTCTAACTGTCTCCACCCGAATCGTGTAGGGTTTATTCTGCTCTCCATCCCTGTCTTACAACTCTGGGATCTGAGTATCCTGAGGATAATGGGTCTGGATATTAAAGACAGAAGTAAAAAAGGCATTGAGAACTTCAGCTTTTTCTTCATCCTCAGTGGTAATGCTCCCCATCACGTTCAGTAAAGGATGGAGATTCTCCTTGGCCCTCCGCTTGCACTTAATCTTTATTCAGAGCTTTTCAGCCACGTCAGCTATAACAGCAAGGGCTGTAGTCTAATCTCTCCCATTCATACAGTACATCTTAGAATTACAGAATCATAGAATGGCCCGAGTTGGAAGGGACCCCAAGGATCATCAGGTTCCAACCCCCCTGCCACAGGCAGGGCCACCAACCTCCAGATTAGGTACTAGATCAGATCTTCACCTTACCTGCCCTACCTACCTCTGTTGAATAGCCCATAGCCCTCCATTCGAGCCCTCCTGTCATGGAATTCGGTCCCATGAAGTTTCACTAATACCAACTCGGGGAAGGACAAAAGCTTCTGGTTCATCCCAACGAGAAGAAACTGCCTGTGTTGGTATACAAGCATTTTAGGTGTGCTCCTGAATCTGCAACACTCTCCATAGATGCTTCCATTAACCTTGTTGCAGACAGTTCCATATCATCCCTTGACCTAACCTCCGTGTTCCAAATGGTATCTCCTTCCCACATCGATCCTAGTTTAAAGCTCTCTCAATCACTCTTGCAAAGTTATGGACCATGAAACATTTCCCCCATTGAGATAGGTGGATCATGTCAGTCTACAGTAGATTTCTCATCTCAAAGTCTCTTCCATGATTAGAAAATCCAAAATTTTGGCAGAGGCACTAGCATTTTAGGCAGGCATTGATGACCTGGGCTCACCTGCTTCTTTGTCTGTCTCTCCTCATTTCTGGGAGGGTTGAGGAAAACGCTGTGTTTGTAAGTCCTTTATTTGTCTCCCCAAGGGCCCTAAATCTCTTTTGATTGACCTCAGGCTTCCTGTATCTATTTCACTTGTATATTGCAAACTTTTCCAAGAGTTCAGTTAACTCCTGGCCCATGCTTATTCCAGTCGTATTTGCAAACTCAGAACTACATGAACTCTTCTAAAAAATGTTCTGTATAATTCTTTGGCAGAACAAAACACTCTTAAAAGTATAAGCAGCTTTTCACACACACAAACTTGCGCATAGACACACACACAAAAGATGGATTAAAAAGCACAAAGTTAATGAATTGATTTGTTTTTATTGTGATGTTTTAAAATATTAAATTAAAAGAAGAGCCATTAACCTGAGCACTCTGTTTAGTTCTCTACTATCCCAAATACTCATATACATCTTGATATCCTTAGAATTATCACAAAATAAATTTGCTTTACTTGTCCCGTTGCCTTCTTTAGATGCTTTTCCACAATTTTACTTTTCTGATTGCTACAAGCCTACTAATTATCAATCTAAATTAACTCATTTATGGACAATCAGAAATCAGTTCTTATGTCAGCTTAATTCTTTTTCTTAGAAAGGTCTTCTCTTTCTTTGGTGTTGTACTCTTTTGATATATTTATAGAAAGAGCACAGTACCTTTTTGTTCTAGGTTCTGTTAAATTGAAACAAACAACAACAAAAAACAAACAGCTTTTCTCTTACAATACTCTGGCTCATGATGGTAATTTTTTTTTTTTCTGAATGTTGAATTTCATAATCATTTAGAGAGTCTTGTACAACATCACTAACACTTCTGATCTCAAGAGAGATCACTTGAATTTTTAGTTTACTACAGAAAGGTCTTTCTCCCTCTCTGTCATTTCTAGCTGGCAGTTTCCCAGTTTAAAACAGATCTTTTCATAGAATCATAGAATGGTTCAGGTTGGAAGGGACCATAGAGATCATCTTGTTCCAACCCCCCTGCCATGGGCAAGGACACCTCCCACTAGACCAGGTTGCCCAAAGGCCCATCCATTTTTTCCTAATATTTCCTTTATTCCTAGTCTTTTGATCTGTTCTACTATTTTTCATCTCATTTCTGTTAATCTAGTGCTAATATTACCCCAGATCTTCTTTTAAGGTATAGACTTAGCTGAGTCCTAAATATGCCCACTCCTAGGTCAGATCTGATTTGCATTTATCTGACAGGTTCACATACCAGTGACAGATAAAGAAACTAATTAAGCTGTTGCAGAAGCCATGTGATCTTTGAAGTATCATAGGACCTATCTAATCAAAAGCTATTTTTATTCTCTGAAGTTAGCTTTAAGCTAGACTGATACTAAGCTTGAGATTAGCTGTAGAAAGAAGGTTCATGCTTTCATTCTTAATACAGCTGAACAATTGATCATACAGCTGCAAGTGAATGTAGAACTACTCACATTCTTAAAAGCCAAGCCGTATTCAATGTGACTTTTTTGCTTCAGCTAGTCAGAAATGTAGCTCCCAAGGAGATGCGGATATATCTTGCTTAGCATAATTAAAAAGAAATGTTTTATTATCGTAGATTTTACTTCATTTTTGTATAAAATAAACAGTGGAAACTCTCTGTAGGAAGTAGAAACAGATGAATAGGAATCATGGTTATGGGGTCTCCCAGAACATGCTTATATTTTGAGTAAATTTTAAAAGAGAGATGTAGAAAGATCATTGCTTTAGATATCAAATTTATTTGAGTCGTTGTATCACCTAAAAGAGATAAATAGATGAAGCATTCTTTTCTTTATGGTCAGCATTGCTGTTTTCTCCTTTGTGCATGTATTTCCATAAAGAACATGTTCTGTAAAAATCAACAGTTTTCAGGATTCTTACTGATTTGCATGAAACAGCTGTGTCACGTGATAACATTTAGATTTGAGCTGAGAACAAGAGTTGTGTGACTTGAGCTTTCTTCACTGAAAGCATTCCAGGGAAACAGAAATTTTCATGTCTGGTAGGATTATCAGCTCTTGGTAGAAAAATATCCATTACCTGTTGTATCCCACTAAGATGCCCGAAACCCTACAGTACCAGTTATGGAACAGAATCATAGAATTATTTAGACTGGAAAAACCCTTAAGATTATCAAGTCCAATCATCCACTTAACTACAAAATCCATCCCTAAAACAAGTTCCTAAGCACCACAGCCACACATCTCTTAAATACTTTCAAGGATGATGACTCTACTGCTTTCCTTGGCAGCCCTTTCCAATGCCTAACCACACTTCCTGTGAAGAAATTCTTCCTAACATCCAACTTAAACCTCCTCCAGTGTAACTTACTATTTTCTTACATTCTCTCACTTGTCACCTGCAAAAAGAGACGAACACCCACCTCAATACATCTTCTTTTTGGATAGTTGTAGAGAGCAATGAGGTCTCCCTTCAGCCTCCTTTTCCCCAGACTAAATAACCTCAGTTCCTCAGTCTCTCCTCACGTGTCTTGTTTTCCTTTCACCAGCCTCACTGCTCTTCTTTGAATGCATTCCAGAAAGACAATATCTTTCTTGTACTGAGAGCGCAAAATCTGACTCGATGCATCCGTGGGCCCTGAGGTAAGACAGTCAATATCAGGATCCCTTTAGGAAAATCCATCTGGATATACTATATCCTTATACACTTGTGCAGTGTATGAGATAATTATGCCTAAATATCACCAGATAAATAACTGATTACAGAATCATAGAATCATTTCAGTTGGAAGGGACCTTTAAAAGTCATCTGGCCCAACTCCCCTGCAACAAACACGGACGTATACAGCTAGATCAGGTTGCTCAGAGCCCTTTCCAGCCTAACCTGGAATGTCTCCAGGGACAAGACATCCACCATCTCCCTAGGCAACCTGTTCCAGTGCTTCACCATCCTTCCTGTGAAAAACTATTTTCTTTTATCCAGCTTAAATCTCCCCTGCTTTAGTTGGAAACCATTTGCCCTTGTCCTGTCATCACAGACCGTACTAAGGAGTCTGCCCCCTTCTTTCTCATAGGCCCCCAATAGATACTGACAGGTCGTTCTCAGGTCTCCCTGGAGCCTCCTTTTCTGCAGGCTGAACAGCCTCAGCTCTCTCAGTCTGCCCTTATAGGAGAGGTATTCCATCCCTCAGATCATTTTAGTGGCCCTCCTCTGGATGCACTCCAACAGGTCCATGTCTTTCCTGTACTGAGGACTCCACATCTGGATGCAGTACTCCAGGTGAGGTTCTCAGCACCACAGAGTAGAGGGGCAGGATCATCTCCCTCGATCTGCTGGCCACGCTTCTTTTGATACAGCTCGGGATACGGTTGGCTTTGTGGGCTGCAAGGGCACCTTGCTGGCTCATGTCCAGATTGCCATCCACCAGTACCCCTAAGTCATTTTTGGCAGAGCTGCACTCAATTCTTTCATCCTCCATCTTGTATTGATAGTGGAGGTTGCCATGGCCCAGGTGCCAGGCCTTGCACTTGGATTTGTTGAACTGCGTGAGGGCCCACTGCTTGAGACTTAAGTCTCTCTGGATGGCATTCTGCCCCTCAGGTGTGTTGACTGCACAACACTGTTTGGTGTCATCCACGACCTTGCTGAGGGCGCATTCATTCTCACTGTCAATTACTGAAGACGTAGACATAAGGATGTCAATGTGCAGTTTTTAAGTAAAGCAGTTCAGTGCATTTTAATGTATCCTCTCAACCTCTAATACAATGCCGTACTCAATGCTGAGCACTCGGTTTTCTTTCGCCAGAGATTCCTATGTACATTAAGTGGCACTTTCAAGATATATGTCATTTCACCGAAGACATATCTCAGAGTGCTCAGAGATAAAGTACTGTCTCTAAAGAACTAGAAACTGAACTCTGAAACCTGTAGGAGCTAAACTGGAAGATCTCTGAGCAGCATCAAGGCTGATCATAGATACCTTGAAGGTACCTCTGGAATAGAATCTTTAGTGCTACAGGAGGGTGGTAATGTGTTATGGTATCAACTTGGTATGTATAAGTACATGACTATTGGTCATGATTCATGCAGTTACAAAGGGTAGGAAAGGAAATGAATTTTGCTGGAAGAACTGAGGGAGATGAAGGACAGTCCTGACCCTCATACAGCATGTATAAATGTCAAGTTACTGAGTACAGATTTATACATTTGTTCCAGAAAGCTGCTAAAAACTACTTCTCTTGTTCTAAAAATGGAGTATATATCTAAAAAACATAAAATTAACTCATCTGAAATGAAAAGCACATTTTTCATTCAAATTCAAAATTATGAAATTCAAAACAAATTTGATTATAGTTCCTGTGCTGATCATTTATGCGCAGTATATTCTTTCATCAAGAGAGTCTAAGGTCTGTGTCCTGTAACAATGCCGCAAACACTTATTTTAAGAATAATAAATCTAAAGTGTTTAGGCAGTTGCCTGGTAAATGTTCTGCAGCAAGGCCTGTTATATCTGCTAATGATAGTACACTTCTGCATGCTGTTATGCTGACCACATGGGACATATTTCTTGTCTTGTCATGTAGCTCTTTGGTAATTGGTTTGGACAAGAGCATGTTAATTTTATGAGACTGGAAATTGTACTTAATTTTTTTTGCATTTGATTCAATGTACCCCTTACTGCTTATAGCATCTGGGAATACATTCTCCTTCTCTATTGGGGTGGAAGCTTATTGAAACCATGGATATATCTTAAAATTGTTGCAACACGTGGTGTGATTTGTATGCTATAAGAAGGACTACAGCAGACACTTACGGAGGACAAGCCTGACAAGAAATAGCCCAAGTGCAGCAGTGATCCAGACCTAAGATTGCTTTGTTGCCCAATTACTGGACACAACATACTGAGTCTCACATCCTGAGTGACCACCATAACAGACAGAACTCACATTATGGACTAGATAAACTCAGTGGACGTTTTAAGGACAGCTTATGGAATTTTTACAGGCCATAGACTAATGGAATGATATTAGTGCATAAATCAAAGGATAGGAAGGGGAGTAATGTTTAATGAAGATATCTTAGTGTGGGAATTAAAATGATGTAGATAGTATGGAATAAGGGTTGGAGATTTTATTGTGTTTGGCTGAGATGAAGCTGGGAGAAAGAATGGCAAAGTGGAGGGGCATTTTTAGTTATGATTTTTGTCTTCCAAATTAATTATTATATGTAGGAAAGCCTTATTTTCCTGGAAGTGGTTAAACATCTGCCTGTCAATGGGAAGAAGTGAATGAATTTTGCTCTGCTTGTATGTGCAGCTTTGCTTTAGCTGTTAATCTGTCTCCATCTAGACCCATGAGTTTTCTCACTTTTGCCCTTCTAGCCTGGGGGAGTAAGCAAGCAGCTTTGTGGGAGCTTAGCTATCTATTGTGGTTAACTCACAATATCATACAAAAGATTTTTAAAGGAAGATTTTTCTATTTCTTTCTTCCACTTTCTAATTCAATATTATGTCATTGATCAAATTCACTTTATCTGTGAATTACATAGAACTCAGCAGACCAAAAGTTGCTCTGTAACACCATTGACCTGACTTTATGCAAAGCCAACTGCACACACAAAAAAGGAATTTTCAAGATACAGTCATGATTTATCCTAACTCTAGACTTAAATGGTGGGCAAGAAAGATTCATAAAACTTTCATGTGTTTTTCTGTCTTTCAGAGTGAATTGTTTATGACAGATGGTTTGCTGGTGGTGCAGTATCATATATTATGTGATAAATGCTGCAACCTGTACAGTGAATACAGATTTTGAATGATTAGCCTTTTTCTTCCCTAACCCTCTTACACAGAAAAGTCATATAAAACTTTCTCAGCAGTAGCAGATGGAATCTTGTGATCTACAAAAGCAGGTGGAGAGAAAGTAAAGGATTGCCTTGAGCCACACACTAAGTTTTCAATTCTGTAATCTGCTTTGTAAGATTTAAGCAAAGCCAATTGAACCCTCTGGAATAAAATCAGAGGTACAGTGACCCGGAGTATTTGGTGGTCTGGGTTACCAACTTTATAAAAACCTATAAATAAATCATTCACTTTTTTTCTCAGTAAGAAACATTTATTGTTTTCTTTAACACCAAATTTTGCTGATGAAAAATAGGTGCTAACTGTCCTCATTTTCACTTAGTGGAGCTTTGTGTTTTCTTTGCATTACAATATCTAAATTCCAAAAATATAAAAATGAATGAATAAATAAATAAACAAACGGAGATATAATTTCCCTTTCTTTCTAAATAATACATAGTAATTATAACCAATTAAGAACAGCAGTGAATAATAGCAGCATATACTGACACCTGGGAAGTATTCATAAACATAGTAACAGAATGAAGAACTTTGTATTCAGAAATTAGTATATGCATGTGTGTGTGTTAGTTGCTAATAAAATTAAAGAGGTGGAAAGCATAGGTAAAAAGCACAGATTCACTATAGGCAACAGCAGTGTTATGCATTTCTCACATTGTCATATCCCATGGGAGACTAGTCTTAGTTTAGTAGAAGTCAAAGTAAGCATAGGAACAAAGCTTTATTGTGCTAAGTTTGTTATTTAAAGTGCATTTGCTTGAACCTTAACAACAATGTAAACATTTCAAAATATGGAATTCAAACAGAATTGGCATTTTCTTTTAAACTTTACTGGGTAAATACTTCATTGGCATTATAAAGGACAGTTAATTACATGCATTGGTTTGAAAAAAAACTGTGAGATCCACTTCAGAACATTATAACATGACAGCCAACTGTTTTCTGGGTTGCATCAAAAGAGGAGTGGCCAGCAGGGTGAGGGATGTGATTGTGCCACTCTACTCTGCCTTGTGAGGCCTCATCTGGAGCACTGTGTTCAGATCTGGGACCCCCAGCAGAAGAAGGATGCGGAGCTGTTTTAGCAGATTCAGAGGAGGGCCACAAAGATGATTAAAGCACTGAAGCACCTCTCCTACGAGGGAAGGTTGAGGTAGCTGGACTTGTTCAGTGTGGAGAAGAGAAGGCTGCAGGGAGACCTCATTGTGGCCTTCCAGTACTTGAAGGGAGTTCACAAGCAGGAGGGGACCAACTTTTTGCACAGTCTGATAGACAAGGGGGAATGTCTTTAAACTAAAAGAGGGGAAGTTAAGGTTAGATGTTCAGAAGAAATTCTTTATTCAGAGGGTGTTGACTCACTGGAACAGGCTGTCCAAAGAAATTGTGGATGTCCC
>WBMW01000131.1:21958-35174 GCA_013396635.1 Penelope pileata
GTCCTTTGCTCCTAAGCCATTCTATGATTCCACTCTGAGGTGCTGAGACCTCACCTGAAGTACTGCATCCAGATGTGGAGTCCTCAGTACAGGAAAGACATGGACCTGTTGGAGTGCATCCAGAGGAGGGCCACTAAAATGATCTGAGGGATGGAATACCTCTCCTACAAGGGCGGGCTGAGAGAGCTGGGGCTGTTCAGCCTGCAGAAAAGGAGGCTCCAGGGAGACCTGAGAACGACCTGTCAGTATCTATTGGGGGCCTATGAGAAAGAAGGGGGAGGATGTCCTGTCCCTGGAGACATTCCAGGTCAGGCTGGAAAGGGCTCTGAGCAACCTGATCTAGCTGTATATGTCCGTGTTCATTGCCAGGGAGTTGGGCCAGATGACTTTTAAAGGTCTCTTCCAACTCAAACAACTCTGTGTCTCTATGATTTTATGCATTATTTTCAATTTTTTGTAAAACATTCTTAGAAACTTGAATGTAGAAAGGCATTATCTATAATACCATTCCTACAACTGCTGGAACTCTCTAATGCAGATTGCATTTCTATACTGCTTTGTGCTCCCACTAGTATTTACTTTCACAGCAGCTATCCCATCCAGTTGTTCTGAGTGACTCCACCTTTCTTAAGAGTAAAGGTTCTTTGAGCTCACTGTATAACTTACAGAAGGAGACACATCACTTCTCTGGGGAAGACCAGATCTCAGGTGGACTACATATTTTTTTAATATGGCTGGTCATAATATGTTTGGTTATTGTTTATGACTCTCCTAGATGATACAATATAAATATTGAAAAGATTCTAAAAACAGTTTTATTTTCTCTAGTTTCACTCCGAGACCAGTCTGTATATCGTAACTTTTTGTTAGGTCATCTATTTTGCCATGGAAAACTGGCAACAAGATAGAAATACATATAATTAGCATTTACTGAAATACCTGACAGCTTATTATGACAAATCACAATAAAACATGGATGCTTACTCAATTTAGAGTCAATTTCACAGTGTTTTAGTTACATTAACAGTCATATTAAATAGATGCCTGATTAATATAAAAAATCTACATATTGTCCTACTATTTCAGCCAATGTAAATACAGCTATGATTAATAGAATTAAATCCAAATAAATTACATATTATTCAGATCTTTTACATTCCTTATCTGAACATCAATGTGCTTTTAAAAACAAAGAATGACATTGGTATTTCTATTTGAAAAATTTGAAAGCTGTTATTGAATTTTATTCCACATTTTTTTCTTTTTAATTAAAAATGTAGTCTGCAGACAGGAAACAATATGATGTTTGCAGAGGAATGAGACTCAAGAGAAAAATGATTACTTATTTGACTGGGAGTGTTTGCAGCTGGACTCTCTGTCTTAATTTGAAAAAACCCTTTTCTTCTTTTGAGGCAAAAACAGGAACAATTGGTTTGCACTCTAAAATGCTAGCGACAAGCACTTGAACCTGAAAGTGTTGACCATTGCTCTGTGAATGGAATTAAGAGACTGAAGTTTCTGTGACTTTTTCATTCCTGTATTGAAATTGAACATGTTGTAAAATGGCTTTCTTATGTTTAAGAGATACATCAGAGGATTTCTTCCACTGAATAAAACTGATTCATTGTGATAAAAGATTAGAAAGTCAAGAGTAGACTTTAGCAGCCTTAAATACAAGAGAGGACAGTAATATAATGGAAAATGTTCAGGTCCTAATCTAAGGAAAACACTAAACAACCTATGTCTTTACCAGTACAGAGGAGAGTCAGCATGTGCCTATAGACATTCTTTGTTCCTAGAAATAGCCAACGGATGTTTAACTTTTCCAGTTGAAAATGACAGAATGTGATTAAATGTCTGGGGCCCATAATAACACAGGCATAACAAAAAATATCATCCATAAAAAAGGTTTTCTTCTTTTTTTAAAAAAAGGAAACATTCTCATAGGCTAAAAGGGGTAGAAATTCAACGAATTCTCTAAATAATTAAGTCCCATTAAAATGTTCCTTTTCATAGCTAATGACTTCATTTGCAGATCTTATGGGGTTATGCAGTTCTAAATGTTTTAAAATAGAAGGGAAAGAAAAATAGAACATTATAAATTTCAAGTGAAACTGACTGTAAGCCTGGTACAAAGTATATTGACTGTCAGAGTAAAAGGATATAATATTGAATCACATTAGTATAACACAATCAAACACTGTCACAGTTTCTCCGTTAACAGAGAAATTAACAGATTCCAGAGTGGCAAACTCAAATACAACAGTCTATCATAGATATCTACAACAACTCAGGTGAATTGTTGTTAATGTAACAATTCAGTCAACATATAGAGGATGAATCTCCTGATAGACTGTTTTCATTTACAGTGGGGATATGTTTTTAAAAAATGACTGTTTGGGAGTTTTTTTGTAGTTGATTTTTTTTTTTTTTTTAATGGACATCAGAGGGAACGCAAACATCATATACATATACATTTTTTTAAAATTTTTTCAAGGAAGAAAAGAGTATCCTTAGTTGCATCAAAAGAAGCTAACAGGTCAAAGGAGGTGATTCTCCCCCTCTAGACTTTTCAGCATCTTTGTGGCCCTCCTCTGGATGCTCTCTAATAGTTTTATTTCTTTTTTATATCATAGCATCTAAAACTGCACACAGTGCTTGAGGTGAGGCTGTACCAGTTCAGGGCAGAGCGGGACAATACCTTCCCTCAAACAGTGGTGTGGTCTATAGAAAGTGTCTGAGCAGTGCAGTTCCTCATAGATGCTATTCTTGAATTATAAGACTTTTCTTCCAAGAGTGGGTCTGGGCTGTGAAAGACTGACAATGGATTGGAACCAACTGGAAAAAAGTTTGATCCTATTTCAGGACCTAATGAATATAGGAAGTATGGAGAAATGTAAATATAGCAAAAAAAAAAAATAATTACATAGACTGGAGAGGAAGATTCAACTAGGTAATGGATAGAAACTTAGAACAGACATACAATTTGGGATGCTATCCAGAGAGACCTAGACAGGCTTGAGCAGTGGGCACAGGAGAACCTCATGAGGTTCAACAAATTCAAGTGCAAGGTCTTGCACCTGGGCCATGGTAACCTCTGATGTCAATACAAGCTAGGGGATAAAAGGATAGAGCACAGCCCTGCTGAAAAGGACTTGGGCGTACTGGGCAATGGTAAGCTGGACATGAGACAGCCAATGTGCCCTCGCAGCCCACAAAGCCAACAGAATCCTGGGCTGCATTAAAAGAAATGTGGCCAGCAGGTCGAGGGAGGTGATCCTTCTCCTCTACTCTGTGCTGGTGAGACCTCACCTGGAGTACTGTGTCCAAATGTAGAGTCTGCAGCACAGGAGAGACATGGACCTGTTGGAGCATGTCCAGAAGAGGGCCACAAAAATGATCCAGAGGATGGAACACCTCCCCTATGAGGACAGGATGAGAGAGCTGAGGCTGTTCAGCCTGGAGAAGAGAAGGCTCCAAGGTGACCTGATAGCTGCCTATCAATATCTAAAGGGGAGCTGTAAGAAAGAGGGGGACAGACTCTTTAGCAGAGTCTGTCGGGATAGGACAAGGGGGAATGGCTTTAAACCGAAAGAGAGAAAATTTAGGTTAGATTTAAGGGAAAATTTTTTTTACAGGAAGGATGGTGAAGCACTGGAACAGGTTGCTCGGAGACGTGGTAGAATCCCCGTCCCTGGAGACATTCAAGGTCAGGCTGGATCAAGCTCTGAGCAACCTGATCTAGCTGTAGATGTCCCTGTACATTGCAGGAGAGTTGGACTAGATGACCTTTAAAGGTCTATTTCAACTCTAAGGATTCTATGATAATTATTAAAACTAATTACAGACATTTAGGACAAGGAATCACCAAAAGACATCACTGAAGCTTGACTGAGAGGGTATGGTTATTGCCCCTGAGGAGCTAGTTGGAAGATATCAGGAGTATGGACGTGCTGCAAAGGAAAAGAACTGGCATAAGAAAAAACTATACCAGAGAAAAGTAGGCTGATGAGGATATATTCTCTAAACCATGCATCCTACCACAATCCAGACATGATTCTATGAACCTTATCTAGCTACATCTCTTGGTGTCTGACTTCGGAAGCAACCTCTGATGTATGCCAACTCCTTACATGCTGATTCACGTAAAGGATAATGATCTTCTCTTACAACCAAGGGTAAAAGGTCCGCACCAACATGCGGAAGAACTTCATGGTGCGGGTGATTGAGCACTGGAACAGGCTGCCCAGGGCGGGTGTGGAGTCTCCTTCCCTGGAGATGTTCAAGACCCGCCTGGACGCCTACCTGTGCAACCTGCTGTAGGGAACCTGCTTTGGCAGGGGAGTTGGACTCAATGACCTCTCGAGGTCCCTTCCAACCCCTACAATTCTGTGATTCTGTGATTCTGTGAAATGTCATTGTGACAGAATTCTGATTTTTCAGTTTCTTTTTTAACATAGTGAAAAAATTGTAAAAAGAATTATTTCCCAAAGTCAGTCAACATTCCATCTAAAAACATATAAAGAGAAAATTACAGACAGTATCATGATGTGTTAATGATAATATTGAATTTCCACTATATTCTTATTTTTCCCTAAACATTATCAACTTACACTTTTATTATCATTCTCTAACTGATAAATGTGGTAGATAAGTTTGGCTTTTATTGATAAATTGAGAGAAAAAGAGAGCAGAAGCAAATGTGTTAGCAGAAGTGATACTACTTTAATTTGGCTAGAAAACGATTAGGTGTGTAGAACCACAGCTTTTTATGATGTTATTCAGTAGCTTAAAAGAAACAAGATGTTTTCTATTATTCATATCTTTGAAAAAAATATTTACTGCAACCTAGGCAACTCAAACATTCTATAATCTAGGTTGTTGCTAGTAGCAGACTGAACCTTCAGAACTCATGGTTTTGCCACCTGCTATGAAAATATCATAATAAATAAAAACCATTCCAAATTGTACCCTTAGCTCACCAGCATATTTTCCTTCCTCATAAGCCTGACAATGTAAGTTATTTGTTGGAGCAATTTATCTCAACTGAGACTAGACTTACTTTCCAGGTGTAAACCACATCTCTACTCCAGTCTATTTATCCAAATTAAACTCTGAATCTGTGCCTGTCATGGTAAACTGGTAACTTAACAATAATGTATACTACACAGTTTTAAATAAATATGTCTTGTTCAGTGCCTCCTTCTGGGAGTTGTAGCACTTCTGTTTACTTTTCAGCTGTTTAGTTTCAAATTTTCTCAAATTTCTATTGTTAACATCAGTTATTTCTTAGCAAGAAACAGTGAAGTTTAATGTCTTAATTATAATTAATGTTACTACTGGACTTCGTACGACTGTATCTAGACATCTTTCAACATCTTCCTTTGCAAGAAGGAGAGTCTCTTTTTTTCACTTCACATTGGTTCTTTGTCATATGTTAGGCCTGAGAAGCAAACAAACAACACCCACAAAATAAATAAATAGGTAAATAAAACAAGCTTCTTTATGATTCTATTTTTGCAAATATTGTGTTTTTAAATTTTTTTTCTAGGAGTTCCTGTTATCACTTTAAGTAGCATAGAGTGATGTATCCAATTTGCTTCTTTTCCGTTTATTCTTAGGCTAAATATTTGAGAATTATCTGCTGTGGATGAAAACTGACAGCTTTTAGTTAGGAAGTGCGTTATCTGAAGTGAAGAAAATGCCAGTTTACCTATTTCACATTCAAAATGCAACTAGTGATGACTTCTTAAATATGTTTATGAAGCATTACAGCATAATTTCAAATTACTTTTTTAGAAGAGGAATAACATGAGAACAAAAGCTGAAGAATATCAATTAGTATTTAGTTCTTAACTTTTTTTCTGTATTCAAGAGAGAACAAAATAATGACTGCATTGTTTTTTGTTTGTTTTCTTTTTTTTTTGTTTTGTTTTTCATAGTAGAAAAGAATAAAACTTAAAGTACTTAAATTAGTAAATGATGTGTCACTGAGGGATATGATTTAGCGGGCATAGTGGTGATGGTTTGGCAGTAGTACTAGATGATCTTGAAGGTCTTTCCCAACCTTAATGATTCTACGATTCTATGAGTTACAAGGTTATAGCTGACAGCAGTGGAGGCACAGCTGTAGTCTATCAATTATATCAAGTACTCAATAACGCTCAACAGGTGTACACTGTTGGTACACATTGACTAAATTCCAATGTTGAAAAAAAGTCTCTAGCTTCATGCAAATGCTTGTGAAAGAGCCATTAACATCTTGGCTGTGTATAATTCTTCTCAGCAGTCATATAGCTAGCTGTATGTGAAGAAAGGAAAAATAACAGCAGTAACCAGAGAACCAACAATTTCAAGATAATTTTAAGAGGCAAAAATCACATTCTAACAATTTGGGCGGAAAATGCTACTTTTAAAATTTTAAAGTCAATTTTTTGAAAAGAGAAAACTAGTAATGACTTATCTGACAATGTACACTAACCTCATTACAATTGTACTTCTTCCAATAAATCATTTGCTTAGAGGACAGAATTTGTGCAGGCTTCGGAAGAAATCTTTCTCTACATGTTCTGGAAATACTTTCTACAATTTCAGGAATCAGCACATAAATAATACTGAGAAAATCAGCTCAGTGACATTTTTAAAAACTTGGCATCATTTGATTATATAAAACTAAAGTTTAAACTGAGAAGATTCTGGTTTGAATCTACACTACAAATTTCTGAGCAAAGAACAGGAGATTGTTCAAAATGCAATTAGAAAAAAGGTAATTGCATTTATATATATTAATATATAAGTTAAAACATTACAAACTTTATCTTTCTTCTGAAACATTGAGATATAGAAATTTGCAGAATTGTGTTTTATGTTGTCTTAGTTTCTAACTGAAACTTTCTCTCAGTATCTGCTACAAAGCTGTGCTTTGGAAGACAAGGAAAGCAAGGCTGATAACACCCAGCAGCACTGAACAGAACCAAGGACATTTGTATGTCTCTGCCNTGTGCAAGTCAAAACAACACATGCTGTGTTTTCATTCTGATTATTGTGACTTTAAGAATGTCCTCAGACTCAAAAAATAATAATGAAAGATCACAGCAAGGAGTATAAGCACAATCTCATTATCAGTAAAGAATTGTACTGGCTTCCCTGAAGTTGATGCTTTCTCCTCTGACTCTACTTTTTATGAACCATACCAAGATGGGAGGGTCAGGAAGGGGAACAAAACACAAAAACACCTCGTAATTATATTTGGTTAGGTGGAACAAATTGGATTTCTGTGCTATGCAGCATGAGCACACCTACTGAGCCACCATCTGCACACAGTTTTTTTCTAACTAGTTCTAAACTAGTTATGTGGGGAAGAGTTCTCTGCAGCCACAGTATAGTAAATGGATTTGCTTATCCTTAAAGACCCATGAGTAGTTAGCAAGGCCAGGAAACCCTACAACAGAAAATTTCATCTGCTAAGAAAATTAGATAATTTCAGTAGCTGAGACAGTTTGAAAGAGTCAATGAAGTTTCTTGTGCATAATATTTTTGTTAGGCTTTCTTTTTTCAAATTAGTTTTCTGCAACTTGTTTGTTTCCAAACAATCTTTTGTCTGCAACGGTCTTCACATCTGTTAGAAGGACACTTTATCAAGCATCGATCCCTTGCCTGTCGTTTGATCATTTTTGGAAAAAAACTTCATTGTGTGGTATCACTACAGGGAATTCAGTCCAGATGAAATTTGTCTTCAGCGTTCTGGCTTTGAATCTTTGCTCAATTCCCTGATTTTAGAAGTAATAATATTTACGTGCTTTACTGTACAGACCTTCAATTTCTCCTAGGGGCACTAAAGTCAAAGAGAATCTTTTCGAGCATTTTGTTGGTGTTACATTGGTTCCTGGGAGAAGCAGTTGCTAGTATGTGTACAGCTGTGGTTTCTGTCCTAATGACTTCTTCTTTGTCTTGATCCCCCTCGTCTGCTGGATGTCTTGCTCCTTATTTGCCCATTGATCCTCCATTCCTGGCTAGTTCTTCCTTATTTTTTTTTTCCATCTCTCTGTGGCTGACCCACAGCTCCTAAGGTTTGCCTCCAAGTCCTAGTCAAACTCAAATCCATTCTCTTCTAGTCCCTGCCACTAACTTCTTAAACTTCCAGGCTGCTACACGTTTCTGCTTACTCCTCGCAGTCTTGCTGTAGCACATCCTGCCTCCCTGAAACTCTCCTGCTCTTTATTATATCAGTCTGAACTGTCTTTGTACCCTTGTTTTATTTTGTATTACTTAGCCAAAAAGGTTAAGCTACTATACAGTTATCTTGCTTCGTATCTGATACATAAACACATGCAGCTATTCTGCTTAATATTTTAGCTGGTGGCAAAGGAATATCAGCTACTTGTCTCATAGCTCTAGAGTCAGAGGTATTTTTGCAGATATAAATGTCATCTCTGTAGGTTTATCATTTTTCATTTTTATTAAGTGTGGAAATAACTGTTTCTTCAAAATAGTAGCAAAATCCTCCAAAGTGTAAGTCAGATTCTGGTCTGAGGAAAGAGAAACAGAGAAGTGGTGTTAGGCCTGTAACTGGCGGTGTTCCCAAGGGGTTGGTGCTGGATCCAGTCTTGTTCAATATCTTCATCAACGACCTTGATGAGGGGATAGTGACCACCGTCAGCAAGTTTGCTGATGATACAAAACTGAGAGGAGTGGCTGACACGCCAGAAGGCTGTGCTGCCATTCAGNAAAGAGTCCAGCGGAGGGCCACAAAGATGATAAAGTGCATGGAGCATCTCCCTTATGAGGAGAGGCTCAGTAAGCTGGGTCTGTTCAGCCTGGAGAAAAGAAGGCTGAGAGGGGACCTGGTCAATATTTATAAATATCTTAGGTGCAGGAGGCTAATGGAGGTGGGGAATCTCTTTTCAGTGATCTGTGGGGACAGGACAAGGGGCAATGGCCTTAAGCTGGAGCACAGGAAGTTCCGCACCAACATGTGGAAGAACTTCTTCACAGTGCAGGTGACAGAGCACTGGAACAGGCTGCCCAGGGAGGTTGTGGAGTCTCCTTCCCTGGAGATATTCAAGACCCGCCTGGACACCTACCTGTGCAAACTGCTGTAGGGAACCTGCTCTGGCAGGGGGGTTGGACTCGATGACCTCTCGAGGTCCCTTCCAACCCCTGCAATTCTGTGATTCTGTGATTCTGTGAAAGAAAGGGAGAGAATCAGTATCTTGAGACTAAATTCTTGATTCCTAGAATAACCTAGCTCTTACGCAAGCATGAAAGGAGCAAAGACATGCTGGAGCTTAGTAAAACAGTATAACAGTTTTATGTACCTTTGAACTGTAATGTTTTACTTCCCATGGGTCAAGTAAGGAAATTGAAGAGACTGATTCAGTATAGAATAGAAAGAAAAAATATTGAAAGAATATGGAATCTGACTTTTCATAAAGTGAAAAAAAAAATAGATTTTGTCCTCATTAGGCTTTTAAATTGAATTTTCTTTGAATCTCATGGAATTAATTTACATAAATACTGCAATAATATCATCAAAATACAGCTAACCGTATCCCATTACCTTTTTGCGTTAGTAGATAACTAGATTCTTGAAAGAACATCCTTCTGTTTTGGAATTGCAGGAGTTGGAAGGGACCTCGAAAGATCGAGTCCAACCCCTCTGCTAGAGCAGATTCCCTACAGCAGGTGGCACAGGTAGGCATCCAGACGAGTCTTGAATATCTCTGGAGAAGGAGACTCCACAACCTCTCTGGGCAGCCTATTCCAGTGCTCTGTCACCTGCACCGTGAAGAAGTTCTTATGCGTATTTGTGTGGAACTTCCTATGTTCCAGTTTTTGGCCATTTCCCCTTGTCCTATCACTACACATGACTGAAAAGGCTAGCCCCATCCATTTGCCTCCCACACTTTAGATATTTATAAACATTGATAAGATCTCCTCTCGATCATCTCCACACTGAACAGACTCAGGTTACTCAGCTTTTCCTTGTACAGGAGATGCTCCAGGCCTTTTATCATCTTTGTGGCCCTCTGCTGGACTCTTTCTTGGAGATCCCTGTCTTTTTGTAGTGAGGAGCCCAGAACTGGACACAGTACTCCAACTGAGGCCTGACCAGGGCAGAGTAGAGGGGGAGGATCACCTTCCTCAGCCTGCTGGCCACCCTCTTTTTAATGGACCCCAGGATACCATTGGACTTCTTGGCCACCAAGGCACACTGCTGGCTCATGGCCACTGTCCGTTTTTATTAAGACTTTTGCAAACATGATGATTGACTATTACGCATCTCTATTCGTCTTCGGACACTTATTGCCAAAATAGCTTGCTCTGTATAAAATACAGCAAATATTGGCATGCATTTCTTTGTCCACTAAGGCCATTTTTCTACTGGCATAGATTTGGAAGCAGCATGAAAATGAAATAAGTGATTTTTTCTGAGGCAGGACAATTCTGCGGGAATCTCACTCGTGGAATTTCTTTTTCTCATGTCATGCTTTGCATTAAAATAAACTTCATTCTGATTGAGATGATTTTACTTGCTTTATAAACAGAAGAAAAGATGTGTCAATAATTTATATATGATTAATATATAGGATTATATTTAGATTTTATATAGAATATATATAATTCTATAACAAAACAAACATATTAATATTTATATAATAATGTATTTAACCTTAAAATTTTACTGAGCCTCTGTATGCAATATGGTTCCAGCAAGATATAAATACGTAAGTATATTAATGCTAATTAATAATTCAAATAAATTCCAAAAAAAAAAGCTATTTTTTCTCTTGAAAATTGTTTTTATTTTAATTTAAAAAGTAAATCAAGTAAGTTATCTCATAAGGGTTTTATAAAGATTCTGTTATTGAACTTTCTAGAGAAGAAAAAAAATATAAATGAAATGTATAAAATTAAGAAATAAAATATTGAAATATTAGAATTTTAAAATATAATATAAAATAAGTTGGCAGTGATATTTTCATAAGAAAGAAATCTCTGTGTTCTGAGCCATCATAACAAAAAGCTGAGTGAGCTGGGTCTCTTCAGCCTGGAGAAGAGAAAATTAAGAGGGAATCTTATCAATATTTATAAGTATCTGAAGTGCGGGACTCTCTCCAGTATGTCCATGTCTCTCCTGTACAAGGGGAGCATCAGAACCAGACACATCACTCCAGATGTGGCCTCATTGGAGATAAGTAGCGGGAAAAGATGACCTCTTGCTGGTGACACTTTTGCTAATGCAGCCCAGGAGATTTTTGGCCCTCTTTGAGGGCACATTGCTGACTCAGGATAATCTCTTGTGTACCAGGGTCCTTGGGTCCTTTATTGCAAAGCCTTTGTAATATCTTCTATGCAAATTGAACATTTATGATTTTTCAGCTTATTTGCTGATTGTATATCACTGTATTTTCTTTGTAATACTTTGCAGTATGTAATTTAAACGCATAATTCCTGTCATTAGGAAAAATACCATTGACAGTTTTAAAGAAAAGTAAGGACATGCTTCTTAACAATAGGTCTTCAGACATTTATCAAAGGACAGTATTGTCTATGTTCCCAAAACTGTCTATGATCTCACTGCAATTTCCATAATTAACTAAACATCTTGAAATATTTTCTGCATTTTTGTGAAGACAATTTTAACTCTGTGTCTACTCTGAATTATATTTGTTGTGACTGCCTTTAGTGAGTCTATATTTTGTTTGACAAACGAGTGAACATACAGACACTTATAGCACAAGAGTTTGTATATGAACATTTAGGATGTGTGATTAAATAAAGTAGAAATATACATACTCAGAGAAAATACATAGGAAATATTCAGGAAAATATAATGGAACTAAAAATACACATTAGTAAAACATTTTGTATATCTCTTTATGTATCTATGTCTCTGCCTATCACTAGTTTTGGAAGCAAATGGGTCTAATTCTTTTTTTTGTATCAGATCTGCAAGTTCCCTATCAGCCTTAATTTATCAGCAAATTCTGAAACGGTGTTTGAATACATCCTTTTCTTCTTAAATGTAATAACATGAAAAAATGACTCATATCCAGAAGAAAAAGCCTCATTTTTCTCATTATGTTCAATCTCTGTTAATTGTGAATATGCCTAATGTTTATCATTAGTAGTATTAAAGCAACAAATTATGATTGAAATAAGAAATTTTTTTAAAAAGAACTTTTAGCAAATACCTCATTTTTATTAACATCATTTTGAAAAGCTGTTGATAACATCTTATATATTTGTAATAATATATAAAAATATATAAGTATGTTGTTAATGTCATTTTATAAATCCTATTATTTAACTACACATTAACATACCATTAAAACTTATAATTTTCATAAACTGGAAAGAACACTAACATTACTGTCTTGTGTTACTGTCTGTAAAGAAGAGCATATGCAGTAGTAAAGAAAACTGCCACATCTGATCCCACCAGTATGGCTAAATCAAAATATGAAGGCACCCACGTTAAAGATGCAATAACCACAGAGCTTTCTTGCCTCATTTGCTTTCAGATAGATCCTCTTCTTGATCTGTTATATGACAGTAAAAGAAATTGCTATGATGTGCTGCTTTTCATCCTCCATCTGTTGGAGATCACCAAATCCCTAGAATTGTCTGCCTGACCACTTAGAATCACAGAATCATAGAATTATAGAAATACTAGGCTGGAAAGAACCTACAAGATCATCTAGTCCAACCGTCCTCCTATCACCATCCCTACTCACTAAGCTACTAAATCATATCCCTTAGCATCTCATCTGGACACCTCTTGAACAGCGCTAGGGACGGTGACTCCACCACCTCCCTAGGCAGGCCATTCCAGTGCCTGACCACTCTTTCAGAGAAAAAGTTTTTCCTCATATCCAATCTAAACCTCCCCTGGCGCAACTTGTGGCCATTCCCTCTTGTCCTGTCAGTAGTTATCTGGGAGAAGAGGCCAACCCCCTCCTCACCACAATCTCCCTTCAGGAAGTTGTAGAGTGCGATGAGGTCTCCCCTGAGCCTCCTCTTCTCCAGACTAAACAATCCCAGCTCCCTCAGCCGCTCCTCATAAGACTTGTGCCCTAGACCCCTCACCAGTTTTGTTGCCCTTCTCTGAACACGTTCCAGGGCCTCAATGTCTTTCTTGTAGTGAGGGGCCCAAAACTGAACACAGTACTCGAGGTGTGGCCACACCAGAGCTGAGTACAGGGGGATGATC
>WBMW01000131.1:35229-62489 GCA_013396635.1 Penelope pileata
CCAGCTGGACTTAACTCCATTAACCACTACCCGCTGGGAACGGCCCTCTAGCCAGTTCTCTACCCAGAGAAGAGTGCACCTGTCCAGACCACGGGCTGCCAGTTTCCCCAGGAGAATACTGTGGGAGACCGTGTCAAAGGCTTTGCTGAAGTCTAGGTAGACTACATCAACAGCCTTTCCCTCATCTACCAGTCTGGTCACCCAGTCATAGAAGGAGATGAGGTTGGACAAGCACGACCTGCCTTTCGTGAACCCGTGCTGGCTGGGCCAGATCCCCTGGTTGCCATGCATGTGCCATGTGATCTCCCTCAAGATGATCTGCTCCATAACTTTCCCTGATACTGAGGTCAGGCTGACAGGCCTGTAGTTCCCTGGATCTTCCTTACGGCCCTTCTTGCAGATGGGAGTCACATCAGCAAGCTGCCAATCTTCTGGGACCTCTCCAGATAACCAGGAATACTGACAGATGGTAGAAAGCGGCTTGGCAATCACCTCTGCCAGCTCCCTCTGCACCCTCGGGTGGATCCCGTCTGGTCCCATGGACTTGTGGCAGTCCAGATGGAGGAGCAGGTAATTGAGGAGCAGGCAATCTTCTCGCAATGGCTCCCTAGACTGTCTATTTAAATTAAACTAACTTAGTTTAAACTCTTCAAAGATAGGTAAAGATAGTTAGTATTTTTTAAAAAAAGCTTTAGGTTACTCAGCCAACTTTTCTGGCATGAACAGCAATTATAAGCAGGTAGAGCTTGACTCAGCTAACCAACAAAGGCATTCTCATCTGGACATGGGTGATTCACTCTGATAGGGAGAATGCAAACTGCCATCTATGCGCTACCTATTATTTAGTGAAATTAAAGACATTAATTTCCAGAAATATCAGTTTGGAATCTCCAAATAACTTCCTTTTGATTGTGATGATTAACTGTGAAGAACTGTAACAATCTTTCTTTTCAAAGAGATTTTATAATAAATATGCATAAGAAAGGTGGGAGGAGAAAAGAAGTTAAACTGTTGAGATTTTCTAAATCCAAACTAACAGGAAAGCAAGTTATAAGATTTGGTTAATAGGTTTTTGTAGAAAATACCAATCTGGGTACATGGAGGAGTCAGGCAAAGAAGAGAGGAGCTGTGGAAACCAGGAAAATTTACAATATCATTCTCCTCAGAACCTGCTACGAGATAAGCACATGGTGTACACTGATATGATATCAAACCAAGCACTAAGATCACCATGACAGCTTTAATGGACATGTTAACATCCCTTATGTATGAGTAACTAGTAAGCATTGCTAATAGCAAAAAGTAAAAGCAAATGGAAATAAAATATATATATATATAAAAAATGCACTTTGTAGAGCATATTTTTCTTTGCAATGTCAGAAAGCTGAGAAAAATATTAATAAATAAAATTCTGCTCTAGAACATATTGAATCCACCACTTTTCTCAAAATACTTTTTCTTAAAGAAAAGCTATTTGTAGGATATGACGTGGTACAAACTAAAGTAGCTTATAATCACTTACATTTCCTACCTGAATCTATGTGTCAGTCTAAGCTGATCTAGCATGGAAAGAATTTAAGATAAAAGACCAGTAGGCAAAGTGCTCTGTTCAATGAAGATTTGAATGCCTTGATGAAACTGAGAAATCTTATGCATTTCTAGATTGTCTTTATTTGTCTTAGTCAACTAGTGTTTCATATTCTTCTTTAAATATGCGATAATTAACTTAGATTGAATCTATTGGAAAACACTTAAAATTTTCTTTACAATGCCAAAAACACAGACAATTATTTCATTTTTTATGGAACTTGCTATTTTTGTAAAAGCAATTACAAGAATAATTTTTGTGTGAGGAGGTAATTGAAGCAATTATTTATTATTTTTTACTCTGTATATCAGTGAAAAAGACAAGCTCAGCAAACCTGTAATTTAAATTCCAGAATGATTTAGTTTTTAAAATTCTACAACGAATGCATTACAAGATTCTATGTTTGCCTTATTTCATTTTAGTTTAATTTAGTTTGCTTTATTTGGCACAAAGAATGGATTAACGTGCAACACTTACACGGATTTTTCAAATTATACAAAAAAAAGTTCCAAGTTGTTCTAGGGAAAAATTTAAAAAAATACATATCTTGAGAAGCTTATTTTTCCCCTATTCTCAAGAAGTTGGAAACTGAAGCATTAAAAATTGAGCATATTTTCAAATTAAAAAAAATCCTAATATTTTATCTTCATTTATTTGATTTTAAAATGTTTATAATGACTAAACATTAACAGAGTTTAGTATTGGAAAACAAATAAAACACCGACAAACTGAAAAATAAAATCAACAACAATACAGCTCTTTCCATGTTTTTCTGTTTCTCTTTTCTGTCGTATGCTTCCCTCTTCATAATTCAAAATTCATCTGTGGTGTCTTGTTTCCCCACCTGCCTGTCACTGCAAATCATTTTTATGCTGTTTGTCCCGCAACACTTTTTGATGCACTTTCCTATCTGGGTTGATTCTTCTCTACTTTGTCTGTGGGTTCTCTGACTCTGAAAGCATGTTTAGACTCAATCATAGCTCAGTTTTTATTTCATGAATATTTTAAAATAATTTTAACATCTGTTCTAAATGCAATCGAAAATTGATTTCTGTAAATTTGACTAATGTGATAGTTGCAAACAAGAGGAGAAAAGAGTAAAATGTACCTGCCTGGTTTGGAAGAATGTAAGTACAAACTAAATTGTCACTTTGACATATTTTAAAAGATGATGTCTTTCATAAGCTTCAACACAGCAGAAAATGGATTACCAATAGGCCTTGGTAGACCATATATTTTTAAGTGATAGAAGAAGTTTCCTTCTTCTCACAAAGCTTTAACTTTCAGGTCACACATGCATCTTAAAACACTAGCTATGAAATTACAGTAACATTATACAGAGTTTAGTTCATAATTTCTTATTAATAGATTCAGTTATGTGAAAATTAGAATAGAAAATTGAAGGCTGACAAGAAGAAAATAAGAAGTGGTAATAGAATTTATAATTTATATTGCTTTTAAAATAAAACATGCAAACAAACAACAACAACAAAAATCCCACCCACATCAAGTTTTGAAGATATATTTCTTAAGTCAATTATTCTACATATAATCTGTTTTATATACACATAAAGCTCAATGGAATGCACTTTGTGTAACAAATTAAAAAGTATTTCAGTTACAATTGCATGTTTTGTATGTTTGGAACATGAATTCCAAAAACTCATAATTTTAAATACTCAACACACAATAATTTTAAATATATTTTATTAAAGTCCTTAAAAGTTGAAATATTTCAATAAATATCTTTCATAAATTCTTGATGTCTTCTAAATCTTTTTAATTGTCCAATATCAAAAGTCCTCTAACAGTTTCCAAGGGAAAAAAAATCCCTTTAGATGTTATTTTCTTCTAATCATTGAATAAAGCAAATTTTTGTGGGACAAAAGAAAATCAAACTTACTTATATTTAAAAAAAGGCAAGTAGCTTTCTGGACTTGCAAAATAAAATCCAGTTTGTTTGTTTGTTTGTTTGTTTGTTTTCCTAAAGGAACACTATAGTCTCAATATTAACATCTAAAATGTTACTTGATATGAAAATAGCCTTTCATTTTTATTCTCTATAGAAAGAACTGTTACTCAATCATGTTAAATATAAATTGTCTTGGGTATGAAATTTTATTGCCTAGACTGCTGTATCTCTGTGATGACGATAGTCACAGGACACTTAAATTATTCATCAATTTCAGGTTAGCTTAGTTCAAGTCTCCATATTTTTCCAGTGTTATTGCTTTTTCCCCCCAGTGAATAAACAGCATATAATTTTACTTCGTGCATAAATTCCACTATACTTTGCAGGTTTCCCACCTTCTAGAAAAAATGTGTTTCTCCTTCCTTTGCACAACCAAAGGAAGTGCCACTGAGCTGGATGTGATTTCATAGATGACAGCAAATTGATTTCACAACACTGACCAGAACATAACTTTGAATTACTTAAAAATTTCTACCAACTGTGAGAAGAAAATGGTCCCTAACTGTCATTCTTTTAAACACTATCAAATCGTTAGTTCCTTACATTAGCATTTAGTAACAGCTGTACTTATGTGATGTAGCAAGTAGACTGTGTGGAAATAAATTCTACTTCTGATTATGCTGTAGAAGATACACTGACTTAGTCATTAATAATGATTACAAGAAATCATTGTGACTTTACCAAAATAGTTAATAATTGATTCCATGTCAAAAAAAAAAGATTTTATTTTCTAAACACTTAACATTGGAGTTAAGTCATGCATATTGGATAAGTGCTGGCAAGGGTTTAGCATATACACAGAATAAAATCATATAAACAAATGCTTTTAAAATATTTTTTATTAATGTGTGCCTAATTTAGATATCTTCTATGGAGATGGAGTGGCAGATTGATACTATTGTTTTCTATGGTAGTTTTGACAATCATGTCTACGCTAATAGAAAGTTGCAACTGTTCATTTTATAAGCTGATTTTCAAATTCTGAATGAAGAGCTACTGAGTTGCCTAAGTTTAATAAAAATGATATGGAACATAAAGGTCAGGGATGACATTATCTTTGCAGCACTGTATTTATTTGAGCTTATAGGGATAAGATATAATGTTATTTATTAAAGATTTAATAAATCACTACCAATGGACCCGTACAGATCTAGAGCAAGAAAATATAATTAAATTCCTTCTAAGGTTCAGAGAATAATTTAATGTTCATTTTCAAACAAAGAAGTAAGCATTAAAGTAGAAAAAGAAGGAAACCCTTTATAAATTTTGCACTAAAAAATCCTTTGAGAGAACTTAAAATCTCATCCTGACAACTACTTTCATGTGATGTATTTCAATCTTAGGATAAAAAGTTGGAAAGATACTACATATTGATGGTTCTCATTTTATGGTGCTGAGAACTAAAAACCAGATCTTTCAGATTTTCAGATTTTCTTTTCGGATTTTCTTTTCAGATTTTCTAATATTTTTTGTACTTAAGATGACAGGATATAAGACAGATTCTGATACAAGAATTTTCTCCTCTTTCCACAATTAATCCCATTGGCATCAAGAATTCTAGCTAAAGAGTAAGATGAATTATGATGTAAAGCCTCAAACCGTATGATTAGATCCAACATTATACAGTGTGATGTGTCCAATCATATTAAAAATGTTTTAAGCTTAGTTTTGCATCTAAACTTCCACCATGAAAGAAAAACTATTCTTTCCTAATGTATTTTCTTTGTTAGATAAATGACTAAGCTCTGTCTCATTTAGCTCATCATACTTGTGAATGGAAGTGTACTAGACTTTTTAGCTTATGGCACAAAAGATGCAGGCAACATCACACGTTTTTTCATTACTCTTTGGTAACAACTAGTGTCCTTCAAAATGCATTTCCAATGCATTCCTTATTCTGTAATAAATTTTACATCTTATTAATGAAATAATATTTTAATTTATACTGTTAAATAGTACAGTATGTTATGCTTAACAAACATACCAAATGGAAAATTGTAATTTGCACTGTCATTGGCCACTTATTTAGAGGGGAAAAATGAAAAAGAGTGTGACTACAAAAGCAACTGCTATAAAGTAAATTTTGTTTGTAAAAGGTATATTTTGTGAAACTAAAAGTTGCATGTTTATTCAATCATGTTATTTTTGCTCTAGCATATTCTGCATCTGGAAAAAGCAATAACCTTCTGAATCCTGACCTGAAATGGGAAAATTCAAAATTCAGAACACGTGAAATGTAAAAATAAATTTAGACTCTCTCTTAGGTCATTGCAATCATTTTATGTTTAACAGTGCTCGATTTGCAGAGAAAATTCTGGTACCTTTGATGAAGTAGTTGTTAATAAGTTATTAGGATCAGTTTCATGTTTTGTGATTTATTACACATTGCTGGGTGCAAGCAGCAAGAAAGCACGGTTGTGAGAATTTCCTATTTTTTTGTATTGGCAATTTTGAGAGATACTTTTCTTAAATTGTTACTGATATCGCCACTAAGATATTAGTGAGAACTAACATATATCTATATTTGAACACCTTAATTTCCACGTAAATGGGTTGTGAGGAAGTCCATGCGTTAATATATGCTGTGGGCCACCCAGATGGAAAGTAGCCTTGCAGAAAAGCATCTGGGGTTCCTGGTGAACTCCAACTTGAGCAGGATCAAGAAATTGGCCCTTGTCACTAAGAAAGTTACTGGTACCTTGTGTTACATTAAGCGATGTTAGATCAGGGAATGTGATCCTTCCCCTCTACTCAGTGTTGGTGAGGCAACACTCGAAGTACTGAACCAGTTCTGTGCTTCTCAGTACAAAGAGAGGCAATGAGTTATTGAACAGAGTCCAGTGAAGGGGCCAGAATTATGATCAAGGGACTGGAGCAACTCTCCTAAGAGGAAAGGTTGAGAAAGTTCAATCTGTTTGGCTTAGAAGAGAGAAGGCTCGAGGGAATCTTATCAATATATATGAACAACTGAGGGAAGGGTGCGAAGAAAACAGAGCCAAGAACTTCAGGAAGTTCCATGAGAACATCAGGAAGCACTTCTCAGTAGGTCAGTAGGTGACTGAACATTTGAACAGGTTGTCCAGAGAGGTTATGGAGTCTCCTCCACCCTTGAAAATCTTCAAAAGCTGACAAAAAAATAGACATAGTCCTGGGCAATTGTCTCTAGGTATAAATGTTGGATCAGGGAACTGGACCAGATGCCTTCCAAAGGTTCCTCCAACCTCTATCATTCTTGATTCTTGATTACTTGATCATATGTTTACTTATAAATAATTTTAGATATGGAAATTTATAAAAAATATAAAATTCATATACTGTGTGTATGCCACGTGATCTTATTTTAGCTTTTGAGAGAAAAACTGAGTACTGAGAATAAATGGAATTGTACTTTGGTATGTTCTCCTACAGTAATCTCCAGAATAGTAGTTTCTTTCCTTCAATTAAAATTTTTACAGGACTAGTTTTTTATTTTTGGTAAATATCTTAATGAAAATCAGGCACTATAGTTTGAAGAAATTTTTGCAAGTATATCTTTTAACATTCTCAAACACCAGTTAGCCTTTCCAGTTTTATTTATTTCTTCATTCACAAATATTTTCAATTTTTTTCCTCATTTATTGATCCATTCTGTACTGACTCTTGCATGATAGGGAAATGAATGAACCATTTTTCACTTAACTTTATGCATTCCATTTCTTCTTCCAGATACAGTACTTACAGTTGTGTGATGTAATAGAACTTCAGATGATTCTATTTACTCTCATTAAAAATACTGGACTTTTTTGGTAGTGGTAAACACATTCTAGACCCTAATATAAAAAATCTTACAAAAACATTATAATTTGATTTCTCGTATTCCATGAGAATCATATTTCTGATTTTCACTCAATATAGCATACTTATCAGAAAAATATATAACTTTAGAACTGAATATAAAGTTACTTCTCACATTAAGAATCATTTAATAATATATCATCTCTGTATGCTGCCCTGAATACTGTAAGTTCTTCTTTCTCTAAGAGAAAAGCTGATGATATAACATTTATAAAGCTGGAATATATTATGAATTTCTAAATGTTATTTTTGTCCTCAAGGAGAAAAGGAAAAGCTCAAGTGACCTCTTTATAAATTCAGCATTCTGTATTTTTCACATAGTTTCACTAACTTTTACTTTCTTTGTAAATAAATGTTATATGTACTCAGACCTCATCAAATGTTTTTTTAGATCAATATTTGGCTAAATGACCATTTTGCATATTTCTGTTGGGAAGCGGATCACAACTTGCAAGGAACATGAGAGTGGTTTATAATAAATGAGGACTGAATAATAAATGAAAATGTTTTCCATGCTGAGTCCATTGTGACATTTTATAATTCGAATTAAGAGTTTCCTATAAGCATATTCTGGTATAAGTTCATTCCTGAAATTCAGATTTCTAGAATGGCCTATCTTTCTCTTTTCATTTCTCACTGCCTAATAAGAAGGCTGATGTTCTTCATGATTGGCATTTGTTATTCCCTTAACTTAGTAAATTAACTCTGACACAAGTTCAACCTTCTCCTCTCCTAACGACACCTAAATTTACATCATTTCAGACATTTCACAGTTAGCTGTACTACTTAAAACATACTAGGCTAAATGGTTCTTTATTACTGAATTGTGATCACTTATGGGTAATGATCCACTATGACTGTACTTTGGTTTGGATTGAGTTAAATTTCTTCATAGCAGCTTCTTTAGTGCTATGCTTTTGACTTGTGACAAAGACAGTGTTGACAATATAGAGATGTTTTAGCTGTTGCTGAGCACTGTTTACATAACCACGACATTTTCTGTTTCTTACTCTGCTCCAGCACTGAGTAGACTGGGGGTGCACAAGATACTGAGTGGAGACACAACCAGTACAGCTGACCTAAACTGATCACAAGGATATTCCGTATCTTAAAGTGTCATGCTTTATGATGAAGCACAGAGCATCATGCTTTATGGGAGGCACAGAGTAGCTGTCTGGGGTCCTAGTTCCCTGCTTGAGTTAACCCAAAACAGTAACATATAGATTGGTTTCCAGGGTTGTGAAGTATCACATGTAATTTACCTAGATGAATTCTGACTGTTTAGATGGTTGCGCTGGATTTGTATGTGTTGGATTTTCTTCTACAAATAAGTTTTGGATAGGAATTCTATAAAGACACAATTTCAAAAGTTCAGTGATCTTACTTTTTACTTTTCATAAAGTTTGTAACATTTCCTTGACATGTAATGTTGTAGTAGTAGTGTTGACAGTGTCACCTGACAATGAGAATCGAGTTAATGACAACTGTCAAAATTTTCCCAGTAGATGTGGAAGTGCTTCACATCTGCTGTACACAGTTCTGCAACTATAGAACATTTCTGTCTATGTGAAGTCTTGTCAGGTTAATTTCTTTTACACAAGGGAGTGGCATTTCCACACCTCAGAGGAAGGAATAATTCCCATTACATTTTCTCTCACGAAAGACTAGCCTTCCTTAAAAAATTTCATCCTATGATTAATTAATGCGGGTCCCTTTCTGAAACCTTCCCTCACAAGAAATTCTTCATGTCGAAGTAAAATTTAACCTGCCAGCCACTTGCATTTCTGCTTCAGACTATGTTGATTTTTTAAATAATGTTCAAAAAAATGAAAGAAATATTTCAGCATTAAAGAAGTAAGTGCTCCCTCCCTGGAAGTATTCAAAGCCAGGCTGGATGGGGCTTTGGGCAACCTGGTCTAGTGGGAGGTGTCCTTGCCCATGGCAGGGGGGTTGGAACAAGATGATCTCTAAGGTCCCTTCCAACCTGAACCATTCTATGATTCTATGATTCTATGAAGTAAGGAAATAGATATTGTTTGCAACCTAATTCTTAAAGGAAAAGACAAAACGACAGATAGACAGATAGATAAATAAGGAACTGGCGTCTTTTAAGACACCTATGAAGCAATATTGCAATAATGCATACTACACTTATGATAACATGTAGTATGAGACCAGGATGAGATTAGATGAAGGTTGGGAAGGAAATGTGAATCTTAATGTTCTTTTCCCCAAAGCATCTAATCAAGTGTGAAATGATGTTTTCCACACTGGTGATCTAAAGTATAATTTACAAGGAAAGCAGTCTGTAAGTCTGTAAGTCTCATATGTCCTCCCAACTATATATAAAATTCCTCTCATAGTATCTCTGCCAATTCAGTAATTTGGAAAAAGATTTACGTGTTAGCTGATTTTGATAAGGTTCTTGATGACAGATTGATACATATTCTGTAATGTATTTATGACTGTAAGAGGCTGTTACGGAATCTTTTGTCTCAAAGCTTACTATGAGAACTCTTTTGTCTCAAAGTTTCCTCACCTGCCTGCTGCCCGAAGGCTTGCAGACCAGGGGCAATGAGAGATAAGCAGCTGCTAAACAGCCATCGAGCAGCCTTTCAGACTGGCGCCTTGAGGGAGGCAACCACCGAAGGAGACGTGCAAGCCTGCCCATGCCTGCTGGTGCTGTACGTGGCATTCCTGGGTGCCCAGGAATGCCAAGCTGGCAGAGAAGGAGGATTAAAGGGGCCCCTCCAACAAGGGAATGACAGCTGGTACCTGCCTGGTACTTGTCTGGTGCCTGCTGCCTGCTGCCCGAGACCCAATACTTGCTCCTGCTCCTCCTGGGCCTGTTGCTGCTGCTGCTGCTTCTCCCGACGCCTGCTTCACCTGAGCCTGCTGCTGTTTCTCTGGACACCCGCTTCCCTCGAGCCTGCTGCTGCTGCTGCTGCTCCCCCTGCGCTCTTGCTCCCTCGCTCTACAGGCCTTAAGACTCCCTCAGACCATCAGAATGGTGTGGGATCCGTGGTGGTGACTATCCCTGCTTCTTATACATAACTCTCTCTCTTTTTTCCTATCTTTTACTATCGCCTGCTTCCCCATCCCCGTCACTGACCAGAATTTCTATTAAACTGGTCAGACAACATTTGAACTCATTTGTGTCTCAATCTCACTCCCGGTATATTAAAGAATCTCCCCTCACTCCAATAATTGGAGCGGGACAATGACTCAAAACATACCACCTTGTTTATAAAAATGGACTTAGAAAGTGTAATATGAATAAACCATATGAGGTCATGTAACATGAAGAAAGAAGTACTTTTATTCCATTTCAACAGAGATATATAAAGGATATAATGTTTTGGAGAATTTGCACAAAGCTCCAAAATTAGCGGAATTGTATGTTAATAGCAACAGTTCAATGAACAAGAATTATGGGAAAGGAAGAAATGTTAAGAAAGAAAATGCCAGGTCAAGTTTAAGCTATCAAGGTATGTGTCAAAGTGAAAAAGTGGCAGATCACATGATAGATTCCAGTGATGCAGAAGTCTGATAACAGAGAGGGAAGAAAAAGTACATGGAAAGATGATTATCCAAAAAATAATTCTGACATATTCTGAAGGTGGTTTTGTGATAGATATGTTTGCTTTTTCATATATTTGTGATTAATCAAATATTAAATGGAAAAGGTTTTTCTAAGGAAAAGGCTCTGTTAATGGTGCTGCCATAAGACAGAGATCCTTGTAGTAATAGGTGAATATTAACAGATTTATGTAAATAATTTCATTTCAGTATTTTTATTCTCAAAATAAAAAATAAAATGAAGAGAGAAAGAAAGAGATACTGGAAACTGCAGGATAGTCAGGATAAGTCACTCTCCATCATATCAAGCTGCTCTCCGTCATATTTGAAAAGTCATGGCTGGCAAGTGATGTCCACAATGACTGTAAAAAGGGAAACATCACTCTCAGTTTTAAGAAAAGGGCAAAATAAGATCCAGGGAGCTACAGGCCAGTGAGTCTCAATGTCTGTACCTAAGAAGATCATGGAGCAGATCTTCTTGGACAATGTGTTAAGGCACATGTGAGACAAGGAGGTGATCTGAGACAGCCAGAATGCCTTCACCAAGGAAGCCTGTTGACAAGGCCTTCTTATTTCACCACAAGAGATGTCATGCTCACAGGCTCTCATTCTGATTGGGATTTTCAACCACCCAGATACCTGCTGGGAAAACCACACAGTGAGCTGCAAGGGATCCAAGAAACTCCTGGAGTCCATTGATGATAGCTTTCTAGTTCAGATATTGGACAGACTGATCAGAGGTGAAGCGTTGCTGGACCTAGTGCTCAGAAATGCAGAGTTGATCATTAAAGAGATCAAGATTGGAGGCAGTCTGGGCTGCAGCAACCATGCCCTGCTTGAGTTTGTGATCTTGAGGAATGTAGGCCTAGCACAGTGAAGTCAGGACCCTGAACTTCAGGAGAGCAAACTTTAGGCTGTTTAAGGAATTGTTGGATGAGATCTCCTGGGAAGCTGTCCTTGGAGACCAAGGAATGAATGAAAGCAAGCTGCTCTTNACAAAGGAATGGAGGAAAGCAAGCTGCTCTTCAAGGATGCCATTCTGAGAGCGCAAGAGCTCTCCGTCCCTCTGAGTAAGAAAGCGGGCCCAGGAGGCAAGAAACCCGCATGGCTTGGCAAGGGCCTGCTGGTCAAACTGAGGGAAAGAAGGGCAGGTACAGCCTGTAGAAAAAGGGTGTGTCATCTGGGAAGAATCCAGGGATGCTGTCCACATTTGCAGAGATGAGATTACGAAAGCCAAGGCGCAGATGGAACTTAACTTGGCAAGTGATGTTAAAAACAACAAGAAGGAATTCTATAGGTACATTGGTCAGAAGAGACGGGCCAAAGAGAGTACCTCCTTTGGTAAATAAGAAAGAAGAACTGGCTACAACAGATATGGAGAAGGCTAAGATACTAAATGAGTTCTTTGCCTCGGTCTTCACTGGCAGCCAGGATTCTCATATTCCTCACGTCCCTGAACCTCGCATCCCTGAACCTCTGGGTGGGAGCTGGTGGAGTAAATCACCCCCCCATTGTATGGGCAGAGCAAGTCCAAGACCACCTCATGAGACTGAGTGTCTACAAGTCTATGGGGCCAGATGACATGCATTCCAGGGTACTGAAGGATTTGGCTGACATGGTTGGAGAGCCACTCTCCATCGTATCTGAAGAGTCATGGCTGTCAGGTGAAGTCCCTGGTGACTGGAAAAAAGGGAAACATCGCTCTCATTTACAAGAAAGGGAGGAAGGAGGACCTGGGGAACTACAGGCCTGTGAGCCTCACCTCTGTGCCTGGGAAGATCATGGAACAGATTCTCCTGGACAGAGTAATCCCACATATATATGCTGTCCTGGGCTCCATAAGAAGAGGGGTGGTCAGCAAGGAGAGGAATGTGATCGTCCCTCTGTACTCTGCCCTGGTGAGGCCCCATCTGGAGTACTGCATCCAGTTCTGAGGCCTCCAGCACAAGAAAAATGTAGAGCTATTTTAGTGGGTCCAGAGGAGGGCCATGAAGATGATCGTAGAGCTGGAACACTTCTCCTACAAAGACAGGCTGAGAAATCTGGGCTTGTTCAGTCTGGGGAAGAGGAGGTTCCAGGGAGACCTCATTGTGACCTTCCAGTACTTGAAGGGAGCTTACAAGGAGGGGGACTGACTTTTTACATTTTCTAATAGTGATAGGACAAGGGAGAATGACTTTAAACTGGAAGAGGGGAAATTTAGGTTAGACGTGGGGTGGGGAAGAAATTCTTTACTTGGAGGGTGGTGAGGCACTAGAACAGGCTGCCCAAAGAATTTGTTGATGACCCATCCCAGGGGATGCTCAAGTCCAGGTTGTATGAGGCTCTGGGCAACACAGATCATGGCAAAGGGTTTGTAACTAGATGATCTTTAAGGTCCTTTCCAACCTAAGATGTTCTATGATTCTATGAACATTCTACGCAAGAGACAAGAAATGAATAGATATTTTTCAGGATATTTAAATGAGTAATTCTCTGCAGCGGGTTGACCTGGCAGCTAAGCCCCCACCCAATTACTTGCTTACCCTGGATGGAAGAGGATTGAAAGGGTAAAAGTGAGAAGACCTAAGAGTCAAAGGCAGTTCAACAGCTTTTTTCCACCTTTCATCCTGGGTCTTAACTTAATGGTCTGGTCCATATTTTCGTTATTCAAAGACCGAGTTCCTGATAATGTGATACCCTCAGAAGATGAAGCAAGTTCATATGAATTTAACAGCTTCTTTGTCAAGCAAAACATTTCACACGGGATACAGACTGCTGTTACTTTATAATATTATGATGTCTATCACAAGTTAGATTTTGTGTGTCATTTCATGTACAGTTTTCTGAAAGCCTATTGGAAACTTTTTTTTTTTTTACAGAAACTGTTCTTTAACCCATTGCTAAATTACTCAAGTCCTTGTTATAAGAAGTATATAATCTTAACCTCTTAATTTATGAAATAAGAACCATGAATAAGACATTCTCCATAAGGAAATGTGGACTCAGAAGCACATTTTTCCCCTTTATTCTCAGATAGACAGTTTGTTGACATTCTCTATATACCACAGATCTGTTGTTTTTCCGACATAGAATCTTACTGATGGAAACTAAGGGTTGAAGTAATTTAACTGTTTAATAACTGAATGTTCTATGTCACAGCATATCTACTTTCATAGTGTACAGCCTAGAGGTGGAGACTGGTTTTTCTTATAGTGGGTAATAGAAACAAATAATCAAGATAATATATATTAACACAGCAGTTTGGTGCAACATTTCCAGATCTATCTCCTGTCATTCTGTGTGTTGATGATGCTTGAAGTCATGAGTCTTGACTACCAGTCGTAGGAAGTAGCATCTCTGAAATAGCCAATTTGCACTGTGTCAGACCTGGAAAATAATATCAGTGTAAGAGCTGGGAGATAGACAGGAATCATGACATGAAAATTAGCTTCCTAGATAGGTTGCTCCAGGTAGGTTTTTAGTGAGGTATTGGAAAGAGACATAGTGAAGACAGTGAATTATTTACACTCCCTAAATTCTGCTGAGTTCTCAAGCTATGACAGAAATAAATAGTGATATTTCTACCAAGGAATGAAATGTCGGGAAATATTTCTACTGTAAGACTGTAGCTGCTTTTAGTCTACACAGAGGCACCCAAAGGGAATACAGCAAAACATATCAATAAACTTTCAATGGGAATAAGAATTTGGTTGCATAGTATGATTCAAGAGTGCTGAAGGGCTTAAAATAAGAAAAGTTGTAAATCTTCACTTCTGAGGTGAAGAAAAATTAAGGGTCCATAAAATAGCAGCTAAAGCATTTTGGCCAATATAATTCAAGAAATCTGAACTAAAATTACTGAAAAAACCCCCTCATCTAGACAATCAGTCTATTCCCCATCCAGCATTAAAACATTCCTGCATGTTTCAGGGTACCATATTAACAGAAAATAAAGTAGTCTTAAATGACTTTCAAGTGTATAATATTTCTCTTTTCTTCTCACATATAAATTATTTTTCTTGTTTTAAGGAAACTGAAAAAACATAAATTGGTAGAATTTTTCCAAGAATTCAAAAACAAAATTCTAAATACCTTGTTTGAGACCTTTCATTTAACATAGAGTAAATACAACATGTAAAACACAAGTGTACCAACTCTATTTTCTCCCTCTTTCAAAGTACTGCTTTCATGTAAACACCATCGTATTTCATATGCCTGAGTAATATCTCTTTGATAAGATTCAGTTGTTCTTGAAGATATTAAAGAAGTTCTTCTATCCATTCAAGTATTATTAATGTGAAAAGAAAGCAAAACGTTTTTAATTAATCGTGTTTCAGTTACTGTTCACTCTGCCCTTCTTGTTTCATTTGGTACTTTGGTTTATGTGGCTCTTCGTAATCACAGAAATTACCTTTGTGAAATTTGATTGTATGTAAACAACTTGAGAAGGCTATAAAGAGGCTGTCAAAAATTTAATCTGGTGTGGTTCCTAAGGTCCTTTATGCCTTGCAAAGGATCTCAGATGTGAGATGGAACTAGAAAGGTTTTTGAACACGAAATTCTCATTAACTTTCAGGATGAAATGATCATACCCTGATTCTTGGATATCTTACCGCCTTCCTTTCCTCTTTCCTGTTTGAAACACTGCTATTGAAAGAAGGTTTTGTTCTAAGGGATAAAATTTTAAGTCATCAGTGAAGGGATGAAAACCAGCTTTGTAAAATTGCAAAATTTGAACTGTTTTTTTTTTTTTTTTGTAACTTTGTTGCTCTGTTAAATTGTTTCCTTCTTCGTAGACAGGAAGAGAAGGAGAAATAGAAATATATACAGTTAAAAGGAAACTCATGGATTTTTCTATTCCACATTTACACATTACATCAAAGCCTTCATGCTCATAGGAACACATTTATTGATTCAATCTGAAATGCATTGAATGAAGACAAAAATTTTAATGAGTGACTTGCGTCCTGGTCAGATTGGTTTTTGAAATACAATTTTTCTCAGCCAGTGAGAGTTTTGACTGCATAAGGAAGGTGTTGTGGCTTAACGTGGCAGGCAGCTAAGCACCACACAGTCATTCACTCACACCCCTCTCCCGTTGTACTTGAAACTAATTGAATTTTACCAGTGCATTTCAAGAGAAAGTTGGTCAGTTGAGATCACATTCACCAGTGATACAAGACAGGAGCTTGACTTTGCCTTAACATATTAACTGGACCCACAGTCAATGATTTTATTTCATCTATAAGGTGTCAGCTTTGCTAGTCCGCATTGTGAGACTGACTCCAGGTCATTTCAAAACAAAGTAAAAAAAATAGTCAGCATGTGGGAACTGTGATATATGATTTCTGTCAGCTTTTAGTGTGGTATCAGAGCATGTTACCACTTCCATCTGGGCAAACAGTAATTGTGACAAGAACTGTACATCAGAGGTCTGAAATGCCATACTTCGTAGTCCAATATACTAATACAAAATGAAACAGATCGCGATTTAGAGTAATATAGTGATTGAGAGCAATACACCAAACAATGTACTGCAGTGGCTCACGAATGGATAGATTTCCAGTTTATACGCTACTCTACATAAAATGTTATTGTATGATCCTATATAGGTTGCTCCAAAAGTAATGCCTCATAATTATTTCCTTGAAAGCTACAACAGATACACTACAAAGAGCACAACACTATTTGATAGAGAAAATTCTCAGCTACAAAACACTATATTTCAACACAGTTACCACCATTAGCTATGTGTTTTCACCATCAATGAACAAGAGCCTGCTTGCTGTGCTCGTAAAAATCTGCATGGCTGCCTGGAACATGGCTTGTCTTTCACGTCACTGTCAACACCACTGAAACACACTGCTCACTGCCTGTCAGACTGTCAGATTGTCCCTCTGCTGCCACCTGCCACAAGGTAACAAAATGTAACAGAGTATTAGTGGGAAGGTTCAACCTCTACTGCCATACTACTAACATCTGCCTCTGATGCTGTGGGCCAACAAAATAAAACAGGAGGCATTACTTTCAGAGCAGCACTGGTACAAATTTCCACCGCATTCTTAGTAGCTAGGAACAAGTATGCCCGCTGACTATACAACATATTTTAAAAATCTCAGGATTATTTAGACAATGGTAGCTATGGGAAATAAATCAAAATCTTCAGGGGTGACCAACTATTTTTCATAACATCCATGTACTGCAGATGTCCAGGATCCTCTGCCTGTTCCAGTGCAATCTGGATCAGCCCACGGCAACTGGTAGGGCTGTGTTTTCACCCCTGGGGCCATCAATTCTGAGTGTGCTGGACACTCCTCCAAGGGAAAGCAGACTGTAGCCTGCCCTCTGTCATCAAAGAGATTGAGAAAAATGTGTTGACGATATCAATTGTGGCATACCACTTGGCTTTCCATACTATTTTCTGCCTAATCAACAATGGACATAATTAATCTTTGCAAAAATCAGAATCTAACATGATTTTGATGTCTTGAAATCAAAAGTTAATCCAAACATTTGAACTGATTTGTTTCATCATTTGCAATATCACATCCTGAGTGGATTTTGGTAGTAAAAGATAAGAAAATAACAAACAATTTCCAAGTATAACCTAAAGCATGTACTTTTTGAATAAATTTATATTCTTTTGTTTCTAGTGTCTAGTGAAAGAAGGGACAAAAATATGTTGTTATGAGGACAATTCAAATAGTAGATTTCTTCAAGCTTGAGTTGGAATAAATAACCATGATGTGGAGACAACAATTTACCCCCAAACCTAGAAGATTTGTTTCAGATGCTCTGAGTAGTGAAGATGAAAAAACCAAACTTGATAGAAATGTCATTGTTTATTTTTCAATACATCCATAATTCCTGCGAAGAACAACCAACAGCATATTTCACTAGAATCTATCATTTCATCACATTGAATGCTCATCCACATTCATGTTAAGATTTGTTGTCTCTTCACGGCAAGAAGAAAGTTAGTAGGAAATTATATTTGAAACAGTGTTGGTACTGGTACGCTTAAAACCATGTTTTATTTAAAGCTCTTGTAGAAAGCATAAACACATCTAAATATACATTTGAATGATTTACAGCTGTATCTTTCTGCTTTAGACTTAACTGTAGCTTTCTTCTGGTAGTAGCCCCACTGGAATAATAAAAGAATAGAAGTACTAATCATTTTAAGTGTAACTATCAGAAAATTAGGATGACTTGGAATACTTTGTCTTAGACAAACATATTAAGGACTTTCTTAAAATTCATTTATTTCAGCAAAGAGTAATAATTCATTTGGAGCTATTGCAAGTTTGACTCTCCCTTGCCTTGCACACAAATAATTAATTAGTCTTTATAATGGTAGCCCATCATATGAATTACTGCTTGGGGACTTTGATAGGTTATTTATTAGTTCATTACATGATACTAGTTCTGGAAGAAATCATTATGATCTACTATGTCTGTAAATATGAAAGGAAAGAGAAAGAAATTGTTTACAACTCATCACAGACCTTAATGTATTTTATTCAACAATAGTTTAATAGTTTGACAAACAGACCTGAAAATGTCTATCTCAAGAAAGGTTTTCAAAGGTTTATTTCAGAATAATGTTTTGTGCTGTTTGCTCTTGTTGTTGCTCATTTTCTTGATTCATTAGAAGCACCATTAGCACATTGTACTCTTGATAAAAATTGAGATTTCCTTAATACAACTCAAATTTCATATCAGTAGAATTCATTGGTATGTTAGTGTTTCCTTTGAAGTATTACATCTATACAATAAAATCAACCACTTCATTAAAAATATATTGATTTTTCTTGTCATAGAATTTGGAATGAGAATGATTTTCTCTTTTTCTTTTCATGTTTTAAATTTTTTAATTTTAACAATCCTCTGTGAAAACAAGAAGAGCTCCGTTACTATGCAGCAATTATATTTATTATATGAAACTGCTTCGCCTTGGATTTAGGACTTCTTTTAGGCTTTTCAGATGAGTTTATTTCTAATTCATTATGAACTGAATGAAAAAAAAAAAAAGACCACTTGCTGAAATAGCATCTGTAATTCTTAGAAGTCATATATATATAAAATCTGTAACCTTAATAACAAGTTTCCCAGAACTTGCGTTCTGAAGATGTACGTTAAAACTGTCATATGATGTGCTTTTTGCAATAAAAATATAGTATGGTATGAAGTGGTATTGTCAAAGACCCAAGGATGTACACTAACCCCTTCTTCACAAAAGATAATGAGTGAGTACACTGAAATAATGAAAGTTTAATTTCTCCTTAGCCCTCTACATAGAGTGCCAGTTAGCTTGGCTCTGCGGCTTATATTTTGTTTTTGGGTAGGTTATAAGGAAACTGGGTAGTTCTGGATGGCAGTAAATGTGTAATGGATAAATTAGCATCTTCTGATGGAAAACTCTTCAGTTGGAAATGGCTTTTGACCAGCTTTTCAAAAAGTCTGCCTTAATTCCATGTCTGCTCACTGTATAGTAAAATTGATTTTGCCTATTTAATAACCTACCTGCAGCCAAGAGGCAGTTAGAGTATACCATATTCTTCATTGCTTTTCAACTGTGAATCCTTGTATGGATCACTGAGAATATTGGCTAAGTGAGGGACAAACTATTAAGAAGTGGTTTTCAGAAAAACTTACCGGGACTGAAACTACAAATTCATTTTGATATAAATGAAATAACTTTTTACATTTTCTATAGAAAGTGTATTTATCTTTCAGTGATGACTGACACCCTGTTCCAGAATCCATGGTAAGTTTTTGTCTTACGTATTCATGTCTGGTAATATGTGACAAGTTTGATGTTCCAGCTGAAGTAACTCTTTCTAACTGTTGTATTGGAGAAAATAACAATGTGAACATTTACATTTACTCTACTTGTACTTAACTAAATTCCATTGATTGTTAATAAGCCTGATATGCTTAGTGGGATCCAGCTCATGAATTCTGAATATCTAGTTGGCAATCCCATAGTGCATTTATCTTTCAGATATAACAACAATAAATCTTTTCAAATATTGAAAGAAAGGATGTTCAGTCAATTTTACAGATCTCTGAACCTCTGGGTAGAGAAAAAGGAAATCAGTAAGCCATTCTCAGAGAATTCCCTTTATATAAGAAAATTTTCTGCTAGCACATGTCAGATTGAGAGTCTATCCTCAGTTTCTAACTCAAAATCCTTTGAAACTTGTAACCATGACATGTAACCATATCAGGAGCCAGCACAGCTTCACCAAGGAAAGGTCATGCCTGCTCAATCTGGTGGCCTTCTCTGACGGAGCGATGGCATCAGTGGACAAAGGGAAGGTGATCAATGTCTTCTACCCAGACTTGTGCAAGGCCTTTGACATGGTCCCCCACCGCACCCTTATTTCTAAATTGGAGGGATATGGATGTGAAGGTTGGACTATGTGGTGGATAAGGAATTGGTTGGAAGCCCTCAGCCAAAGAGTTATGGTGAATGGCTCTATGTCCAGGTGGAGGCTGGTAATGGGCGGTGATCCTGAGGGGCCTGCCTTGGAACTGCTGTTCTTTAACATCTTTATCAATGACATCGATGATGGTATTGAGAGCACCCTCAGCCAGTTTGCTGACGACACCAAGCTGAGTGGTGCGGTTGATATTTTAGAAGGAAGGGATGCCATCCAGAGAGACCTCGACAAACTCGTAATGTGGGCCCTTGTGAACCTAATGAGGTTCAACACAGTAAAGTGCAAGGTTTTGCACTTGGGTCAGATTAATCCCAGATGTATGTACAGACTGGGAGAAGAACTCCTTGAGGGTAGTCCTGCAGAGAAGGACCCGGGGGTCCTGGTGGATGAAAAACTGAGCATGAGTCAGCAATGTGCTGCTGCAGCTCAGAAGGCCAATGGGCTCCATCAGAAGAGCTGCAGTCTCATCATGAAAGCTAATACAAAGTCCTTATTCTCTCTTTAGGATGTTTAGACTAAAATTGTGGTACTGAACAACAGGTTGCCCAGAGGTATGGTAACTACTAAGAACATAGGGAAAAGAGTGTGCTCCTTCTGCCATCTAAAATGAAAGACTGAATCCATAAGACTGTCATAACGAGTTTTAAGTTTTTTGTGCTAAGCCACCTATGGAAAACAGCCACATGTTTACAATACATGGAGAGCAAACATTGAGCATTGCAAACGATGTTCACATAGACGAGCAGGGTGAGTACACTGCCCCCTAGCCAGCAAGGATTTCGTGGAGAATAGTATGCTTCCTTCAGAAAGACTGTTAGTTTTAAACTGCCGGAATATACCTGGATATTTGAATAGATATTATTCTGTTTTGATTAGAATTGCTTGAACTTTTCCAGAAAGTATACTGAGAATGCTTTTTATGCCCAAATGAACATCTACTCGAGATAAGAAAGACCAGATTTCAAAGAAAGAGTAGGTTAGTGCATGGTAGAGATTTCTGCTTTATCCACCGCACTGTTTATATTATTATGCTCAATATGGCAGGAAATTTCTGAAGAAGTTCTGCCGGTCTTGTGGAGCAATGTTTAATTCATGTTACAGAGGTTAAAAGATAAAATAAGTATAGTCTAAAGATACAAACTAAACTTCATGTAATGTTTACTTTTTCAGTTACTAAATAATTATATCCATCTAACTGGAAGATCATAATAATTCTACATTAAAGAACATGTAAAAATATAGCTGTAATATAGATTTTTTTATGTGATATTTCTGTTCCTCACTAGCAATTTCAATGTTTCCTAGGTCCTGTAAGGCAGAGGTTTTTAACCAGGACTATCTGGAGATGAGTTGTAATAGTTTATACTAATTGAAGATAAAACTTCCAAGAAATTTCCCTGAATTCACAGTGCAAGATACAGAGGCTGGAAGCTGAGAATATTATACCCGTAATGGAGGATGATACCATGCCATCTTGGAAAGAACTGTCTGTGTGGTACACTACAGTAGTATGTTTGAAGAAATAAAGACCGATCATGTAAAATAATAATATATATATGAAACAAGCTAAGTTAACAACTGGTGAATGTGGTGAATGGAGTTTGTGGTGGGCTGAACCCAGTAGTAGTATGAAATCACATATCAAATAGCATTATGGGCAAAAAAAGATTCAGCTTGCAGAATTTAAATTAATGTCAATGAGCATGAATAACTAAGCACCGATTCAAGTATTGGGAAACAGAAAAAGACAAACGTTTTAAATTCCTAACCTCCCTCTTTCCAAGCACTCTGCATTCCAGAGAACTCACTCACTTCCTTGCTGTCACTGTGGGTTACACTCAGCCCTTCCAGTGAAGCAATGAGCGGCCCAGGGGCATGAAATCACTCTCTACTACTTCATTTTCTCCATGTTTCCCCCTCCTCATTTCTTTTTCTATTCTTTCTTAAATGTGTTCACAAAGGCACCGCAGACTTTGTGGACAGGCTCAGCTATGTCTTACTTTGGGTCTGCCGTGAAGCCAGCTGGAACCATGTCTGGCACAGGGCAGTCCCTGGCCTCTTGTCACAGAGGCCACCCCCGCAGTAAAACCTTGCAATTTCTATGCAATGCAATATCAGATTCTGAAATGAAATATCCTTCAAAGCATGCAGTAGTAAAAGGGTGAAACATGACCATGAAAATTATTTTTTCTTCTTTCTTTCCCACTTCTTCACTTATTCAAACAGATCTAGCACTTATTCAAACAAATCTACCAGCAATTAAATCATTACTGTTAAAGTCCAACTTCTGATTTTAATGTTTATTCTGATATTTAATGTATTTCTTCTAAACTTTAAAATATTTCTTCTGAAAATAGAGAATGCTGACAATGTTGGGGTACCCTCCTGATCTGAACCATCATTTCATGAAAAGAGCAGTACCAAGAGAATAATATCCAATAATAAAATTAAATCATTACCAGAAATGTAAGCACTTCCCAAATTTGCAGTGCAGGGAGTTATGTTCTCCTTTTAATGGCAAATGAGAGCAAAACGTTATAGTTTGTTACATTTGTGGAGATAAAAATATTTTTTCAATAGCAGAATGCAGGTATGAAAGTACAGAGAGATGTGCTTTACAAAGAAAGCTGTCAATTTCAAACCTGCATTAGCTGCTACAAATCAGTATGTCAGTGAAACAACAAAGGGCAAGTTCTTTACATTTTTGTATCAGCCAGTGGGAGAGTTTTCTCTAAATTTCTTTGTTTGTTATCTTTTACCACATGCACATTGATAAAATCGAATGTTACAATGGAGAGAACATTAGAGAAATTTGTTCCATTGGCTGCCAAAATTTAGAGCTATTGATAGATTTCTATCAGTGCAACACCGACAGTGATTAAAAAAATCTATTTGTAATACCTGTATTGCCTTATATGAGAGCATGTTAATAATTAATTTTGTATTTTCTTCAGGAGAATTTTAATTTAATATTTTCAAGTCTCTGTGGAAAGAATAGGGATAAAAACCAAACTATAAGTTGTTGGGGTGTAAGGTGTATGAGACACTAAACAAAACATTCAAGGACTCATAAAGCCCAAGCGTGTGAAATATGGGAAACGGGATTTTCCCTATCACACTTACAAATAATAGACAGCACATGATGTTGTATAAGAGATTTAGGTGTGAAATTGCTCTGTCTGGTTATATTAGGCTAATAAGTAAATAACTAGAATGATAGATTTGGGGAGTTTCTGCAACTGATTGAGAAAAAATGTACATCCTAATATGAAATGCTGACAGATACGAGACCAGTAATAAGCTTATTGAATACTTTCATTTCATTAGTAACAAAGATTAAAGAAATCATGTTTCCTGCCATTTGTAGTTATGTTACTCTGAAATCAACAGAAAATAGAGATCAAAATGTGTTTGCTCATTCAGTGAAATAAGCTTCATTCTGCAAAACAGAACACAAATAAACAAAATATCTTTTCAAATAGTGAAATTAGTAATAGTTTTGTGGAATTAAGAGACAATTTGTATTTAATAACAAATATGTCAGGTTCTGCCGATTTGAAAAAAATATGATATTTCTCTTCTGGAAGCTGTGAATTTCAAGCTGATCCCAAAGGGATCTCAAATTTTTCTTCTTTCTAGATATTTACTTGGTCTGTAATTTGATTCTACATTTCTTTGGTTAATGGTCAAAGTAAAGAAGAATGAGTTTGTTTGTTTGTTTGTTTCATCGTCTCTACAGTACAAGGTACAGTAAAATTCAGTGACTACTTCGGAAATTGATAAACATGATTCTGAGCCTAATATTGAAAAAGTTTAAAAGGAAAATGCTGTTTGTGTTTCTATTTTTAGAGTGTGAAATTAAAATCTGGTGTTTGAGATTTACGGTTTTTGTAGGTCTGCAGAAAACAAGATAAATTCTGGGTGAGTTCTAATGTCTTCTGTATCATATACTGCTGGATAGGCCTTCTATCTAAACTAAGCTAAGTTTCATGGTCCTAATTATTCATATTACTTGTCCTAGACACCTAAGATGGATTTTTGAATACTCTTAACTCAACCTCCTGGATATTTTTGATTAATTAACCAATTACAAGCACCTTTGCATGCCTGAATCACAATGGGATAAAGTGGGGAGTTAGATTTTGAGCAGCATGTTGGCTGAACAACTGAAACAAGTATGTTGCATTAAGATAATGCAATTTTCAACGGAAATTACTATGTCCATTGCAATTTTCATTTGAAAAAAAAAAAAAAAAAGTGAAAGACTCAGCCACTGAACTGGCTTGAGTATTTATAAGTAAAAGGATGACCTCAGTTCAAGTCTCTGGAGTAATCCTGGACTCAATTTTTTGATTTACATAAAAATATCAGCAATATAATTACGTGTTAAAACTAATTAACTAAATAAATCATGCTTGGTCTAATTTTTGTCTGCAAAAGAACTTATGCTTAGAAACCCCATATGGATTGTTATACAGATATATAGTTATTATAAAATGATAGAATATTATATTATTATTCGGATGTGTTAGGTTGATTTATTTTCACAGGAGCAAAACTTCAGGTTAGCTTTCATCATAAGTAGATTTGATGTTTGCTACTCTGTTCTTACTGCCTGTCCATGTATGAGCATTATATGACACTTTAAACATTACAAGTTTTCACAGAATCACAGAACTGCAGGTTGGAAGGGAACTCTGGAGATCATCAAGTCCAACCCCCCTGACAAAGCAGGTTCCCTAGTGCAGGTTGTACTGGTATTTCAAGAGAAAGAAAGAGTTCCAGCATGTGGATCTTGATGGCCATCTTCAGAGCAATAAAGATCTAATTCTTAGGCAGATTGAAATTAGTAATGTGAATTTGAACACAACCGTGATGACAGAATTTAAACCTTAGTTTTCAAGGTGTTGACTGAACGGTTTGGAGGAACAAAGGAAAATATGATTTCAACTACTGATTGCCTGATTATCTGAAGTAAGAGATAATTTGCATTTCTAACATGAGAAATTTGTTCAAGGGTATAAATTCTACTCAGTAGTAGATATCTTCTCAATTTTATTCAGCTGTGAGATCTTTAGATAACTAAAATTGTAACATTTTCCTTGCAATGCATAGGAAACAGTTGATGCATCTCATCATGCTGTTAAGACGAAGTCCCATTTTGAAGTACTGCTGTTGCTCAGTGGGCACTGTGCTGTTTCGATGCATTAATTGAGTATAAAGAGTTGCAGAAGCTGTAAGGCTATTTTAAAGAAAAAAAGAAAAGAAAATAGCAGTCCCAGACCATTCCGTTCAAATCTCAATTCCCAGCTGTGTATCTAGGTAAGCATAATTACATAAATGTTAATACGAAAAAAAGAAGTTAGGTAAGATGAAAATTCAACTTAGAAATTTTATTCATTTTAGTCCTGATTCTTCACCTCACTGCATCAGTGTTGCTTTGCTTTTACTCCACTGACAAAAGTTCAGCCACTGGCATGGAACTGGCTTAACAAGATAGATGATTGTGGCAACAACTCTTAACAAAATAAGTTAGGCACTTTAAAGAGGGGGTGCTTGAATTTAAGTTAGCTAGGCAACATTACCCAATACTTTTGAAATTGTTTTATGGTAGCCTGCTGTTTCCTTAAACACCTATCAACCATAATAACTTAAGTGCAATGTTTAGGTAGAAACACAGAACTGAGACTAGAACATTCTTTTCCTGCATCTTTATGAAGGCAGCCTATTTCACTTACTGAAAGCTTTTAAATACTAAGTAAGAGAAAAACAAGAGTAAAAAAAGAACAGTTTTCATTTTTCTTAGACTTGCAAACAGTGGTAGCCACCGTATGGCTGCCTTCTCTGCTGTAGAATGGTATTTCACAAGTAAGGACAAGCCTGAACTAGAAATTCATTCCGTGGTACTGGCCATGCAGCATCTCTTAGATTTGCTGCCGTAGAATCACAGAATTATAGAATCATAAAATCATAGAATTGTTTGAGTTGGAAGGGACCTTTAAAGATCATCTAGTCTAACATCCCTACAACGAACAAGGACAACTACAGATAGATCAGGTTGCTCAGTGACCCAGCCATATGATAATACAGGCTGTTACCTTTACAGTTCTATGTATACATACATTCATTTAAATCAGTCATAAATATGGGTGCTTTCTAACAAGCATATTAAGATTTGAGCATCTTTAAGACGTTATAAATGAGAACAAAATCATGGAATCATAGAACCCTTAGAGTTGGAGGGAACCTTTAAAGGTCATCTAGTCCAACTCCTCTGCAATGTACAGGGACATCTACAGTTAGATCAGATGGCTCAGAGCTGCGCCTAGCCTGACTTCAAATGTCTCCAGACAGGGCTTCCACCACATCTCTGAACAACTTGTTCCAGTGCTTCACCACCCTTACCATAAAAAACTTTTTCCTTAAACCCAACCTAAATCTCCACTTTTATAATTTGAAACCATTTTCCCTTGTCTTACCAGCACAGACCCTGCTAAAGAGTCTGCCCCCTTCTTTCTTGTAGTCCCCCTTCAGATACTGAAAGACCACTATCAGGTCACCTCGGAGCCTTCTCTTCTCCAGGCTGAACAGCCCCAGCTCTCTCAGCCTGTCCTTATAGGGGAGGTGTTCCATCCTCTGGATCATTTTTGTGGCCCTCTTCTGGACGTGCTCCAACAGGTCCATGTCTCTCCTGTGCTGAAGACTCTACATCTGGATGCAGTACTCCAGGTGAGGTCTCATGAGCACAGAGTAGGATCACCTCCCTCGACCTGCTGGCCACACTTCTTTTAATGCAGCCCAGAATATGGTTGGCTTTGTGGGCTGCGAGGATGTATTGCTGGCTCATGTCCAGCTT
>WBMW01000132.1:0-14954 GCA_013396635.1 Penelope pileata
ACCCTCGCTCGGCCCCTGGGTGCGCTGTGAGCGGGGTGGCAGCGGCCGCGGTTCCGAGCACGAGTCCTTGCGCTCGGCTCAAACCTTCCCGTTCTTTAACTTAGATACGAAACTCGTTTCTGGGGTTTGCTTTTGGAGGAAGCAAATGGCACCGATCGAAGTGGAATAAAGAATAACTTCAAAAAGCGCTTTCTATTTTTGCTCTTGGAATACCCTTAAAGCGATCGTGCTCGGCTCCAGACTCATTGGCCAACCACGGCGTCTCCCACCCGTCCTGCCCAAACTTTTCAGCTCTCGGTAACAAATCCTTTGAGAACACACAGTGACTGCTGCTATGGGAGGGGAGGGGAGGAAAAGAAAATCCTCAGAGTATAAACCTTGAGCTCCCACAGTTCTGCGCCGCTTGGCTTCCTGCACGGGTTTGAGTGGGTTTGAGATGAACTCACTCCAGGAGCTGTGGTGTCGGGTGCTGACGTCAGGGCTGGGGTGGGGGGGCTCCCACGGAGACAAGGGGAAAGAAGGGCTCTTTACCGCTCAATATTGCTGTCCCGAGGGGTGTGACATTAGTTTGAATTTTATGGGGCATCATATATTTTCCTGTAGGTGTGTGTGGTTGGGAGTGTGCTCCCTTTTTCGTTTGAAGCCTTTTAGAGTTGTGGTTCTCAAAGCTGTTCCTGTATGGCAGGGCTTGGAAATGCTCAGCTTTTCAAAGGGAACCCGGGGTCCTCATGTAAGTGCAGGATCTTGGCCTGAAGGGTGAAAACAAACGCAAAAATGAGGGCTGACAGCTGGAATTGCTTTGTCCCTACTTGCTTACTGCATAACAAGAATGATACCAATGAATCCAAGGGCAGTGACAAGGAGCATCCAGCACCGCAGAGGAGCACGAGGTCTGTCCAACTTCCCATTGGCTCCTGCAGGCAGTCCCTGCTTTGCATTTCCCTGCTCTGCCATTTGCATCTCATGAATTCCTCTTGCAGCACCGTGTCCCTGTCCTGGGACCCTGTGTGCCAGCCCTCTTTGCTGTGGAAGGGCCCAACAGCATGAAATCCCAAGGCTGGGCTGCAGCGGGGCACGTGCTGCTGGAGGGGAGGAAACGTGGCATGGCCATGGCCACAGCCCAGGGCAGTAAATCCACACTTACCCTGGGATCTGCCCTCTGAAAGGGCACGTTGTACCTTTGTCACGTAGGTTCGTATGGCTGGAGTGCAGCTCGAGGCCCAGCCTCGTGGGGTGACATGGCACAGGGCAGCAGGGTGGGAGGGAAGGGGCTCCCATGCGAAGGCTCAAAGCTGAGCAAGGTCTGGAGGGTCGGCGTTAACCTGTGTGCTGTGCAGATATCCGTGTGTATGTGTACCTGCATGGTGGTACATCAGAAATGTGCTTGTATCCTTTTGCTTGTGTAAATTTGAAATGGTAATTTAAGGCTGTAATTCATCAAGCTCTGAGCAGCTGGCACCTCTGATGGCACTGAGACAGTGTGGGGCCTTGCTGTCTGTTGGGGTGAATTAGAATCACAGCATGGTTGGGTTGGAAGGGACCTTAAAGATCACAGAACCATGGAATCATGGAATGGGTGGGTTGGAAGGGACCTCACAGCCCCCCCAGCTCCACCCCTGCCATGGGCTGGGTGCCCCCCAGCTCAGGCTGCCCGGGGCCCATCCATGCCCTTGGGCATCTCCAGGGATGGGGCACCCACAGCCTGTGCCAGGGCTTCACCACCATGAAGCAGATCAGCTCCATGGCAGAGGTGCTGCAGCCTCTGAGCGTCTTCGTGGCCTCCTCTGGACTTGCTCCATCAGCTCCATGTTCCTGCGCTTCCTCACTGGAGAGCGTTCATTGCCACTAAAAGTCAGTTCTGCACTTGTTGCCATTCCTGTACCTTTTGTGACAAAACATCTTCAGAGCTGACATCAACGTAAAGCCTCAGCCAGCGTCGCTTTTCCTGGCTCCATCCAAGTGGAATAGATGGCGCCAGTCATTGTCTTTAAATAGTCCCCTAGTTGTAACACCTCGGAGCATTGACAGCTGCTAAGTTGAATCAGAACATGGATTTGCTTTTAATACAGCCCTATAAACAAAGCTGATTTAATGCATCTTAGCATATTTTCCCTGTTCAGTTTTAATGCTCTCAATCTAAGTGTGTCCTGCGGCGTGCACAGTCACAGAGCAGGGAGGGCAGTGCTGATTCAACAGGCTTATCTTACAGTGCCTGCTCAGCCAAACTTTCTGCTGGAGGCTGCTGAGTTATATTTAAACCAGTTTCCCCCTTTCCCTCCCATGAAACAAATGCCAGCACCGCTAACGCCAGGCTCTGGCCAGCTGCAGCCTGACCCGTGGGCCCCAGCACCGAGGTGGGGGGCTGTGTTTCTGCTGTTTGAAACACACAGGGGGTTTCTTTCTGTAATCTGTGCTCTGAGGTTAGGTGGCCTGTGCTGTTTGTGCTGGCAGTTCTTCATTCTGTATTCAAACATTCACAAAGCCACCTGATTGTCTAAGAATGCGCTGGCTTGGCTTGTGGTAGGCTGTCTCCATCAAAGTAACATTTGAACTAATTCTGCCATAAATACACAAATAGACAATAAAAATTTCTGCAGCACAAGGCACGTACCCCTTAATACATTGAAGGAAGAGGAAACATTTTATACAGGGCACTGCCTGCAGATGATCACTGTTGATAACACAGAGGATGGAGGCACATCAGTGCATATCACTACACAAACTGTTTCCAAATAAACAGAAAAAAAAAAGGACCACCACCTTCAGCTTTGGGCCATGCTTTTGTGAATGATAGCTGTGTTTGTGATTCACCCAGCTAAAACAGGAGTAGAGAAGTTACAATTTGCATAGTTCAGCTGGCGTGTTAGAACAATATTTGGTTACGTGTAGACACGTAACTTCATGGCAGTGACTAGAAGCCTTCCTCAAGCAAGCCTCTTCCCGAAAACTTGGTGAACTGTTTAGGTTTTATCAGTCTGGTTCTGTACAGGCCTTAGGAGCTGTAGGAGTGCCAGATGAAAGCATTTGAGAGGTAGTTTTAAGGCAATTGCTGAGTGTACTTTTGTCTTAAATGAGATTTGTATTAGAAAATTAAGAATTTCTGAGTTTAACCAATGCCAAAGAAGTCTCAGCATAGTACAGATGTGTCCTAGGGACAAAGCTTTGAAGGAAATTGGCAACTGAATGTTGCAGTCACTTTCAAAGAAACAGGTCACAGGATGCTGTGCTGGTGATGACCGTATAAAGCAAATACAAAACAGAGTCAGCTTCTTTGTTTTCCTGTCACAAATGAACACTCTGCTGAAGGAAATCCCCAACGAGAAGGAGGAATCGGCTGGAGCTACACCCTGCCTGATGCATCGCTCTGTCCCTCGGTGTGCACTGTCACCATCCAGGCTCCACGAATCTTTTCTTCTCTTTGAGGTGGTACTTCTCTGGCTTTGTATGCAGGAACATCTGCCTGTGTGAGGACAATGTGCAGCCCGGGGCTGTGCGTGCCCTGAAGGCTGGCATTGTCCTGTCTTCTGTGGCTCTGCGGCTTCTTAGCCTATCATCCTTTCCAAAGCCTCCAGTCATCACAAAAAAGATACTGGAAGATACATAGGAATTCCTGGAGGGGAGGAAGGGCCAATGCCTCATTTTCACCCCTTCCAGGGGGTAGCAGAGCAACTCCTGGGAGGCCACAACCTGAAGCAAAGCGAGAGCAGGGGGTGTGGGTGCTGCTGTGGGTGCTGCTGGCCCTGAGGTGCACACAGCAGCGGCTCTGCGTGGGGTCAGCACCACTGCTCAGGGCTGCTCTGCTGAAAGAACACTGGGGGAAGGAGAGAAAAAAAGTGCAAGTGGAATGATTACAAGCAAGCAACTGAGAGTAATAAGCAATTTCCTCTAGCTGCTAGCTGGTCAGTTGTTTTTAGACCACTCTTCAGTATTAGCTTAAGATCCTGTGGCCACCATGACAACCCTGCAACAATTCTGGATGATTTCTGGCTCGCTGCATACAGCTGGTCAAACATTCTACTTGTTTGGGGGAATGCATTTGTTATTTTCTTCCTTCTAATCCCTGCTGGAGTGTGTCTGGATGCTGGGAGTCCAGCAGGTTTTAGAAAAAAACCTCCTGCTGACAGGTAATACCCAGAACTGTGCTAGGTAAGGCAGTGTTTTAGTAATGCTCTGTGAGTGCCATAACCTCACTGCTCTGTGCAGAAATGTCTTTCTGCTTTCTCTTCTCCCCTACTCCGAGCTTTCTTGGAAGGTACAGTCAGAAACCAATGTGAAATCCATCTCTGGGATGTGAAACGTGGGGGTAGATGTGAGCAAGTGCATATGGACTAGTTCTGTCTAATTTATAGTCAGTCTTTGCATTTAAATAAAATGTTTTATGTGATGTTTAATCCCACACCCAGTTCCCCCAGAAGAAGATGAAATGTGGATCTTTTCAAATATTCATTACCTTAAATGACCAATCATGGGAGGAAATATTTCTTTAATAGGTGCAGGTCATGAGAGAAATAATGGCTTCTGGTCACCAAGCTAATCTTCATAGCTTACCTCTTCCTAGCAAATATTTATTCTTTATAATATGATGGGTGCTCACTATTATTCAGAGGATTTGCACCCGCCAGAGAAGTGAAGTATCTCTCACCTAGGCCCTAAAACCCAGGAAGAAGGAGCAGCTTGCCTGCAGGCTGCCTGTTCTGCACGGCTCTTTGAACTCAGAATGCAGACTTCTCTATATTATTTACCTTCTCCAATACTGTAAATGCAAAACCTCATGTTTTAGGCACCAGCTCTATTCCATTCACCTGCTGAGGCTGACACCTGCAGCCCCTGTCCTGTGTGCTCCTCCAGGTTTACCTGGATGCCAACATCTTGAGCCAGCCCACTATTTCACCCGGCTTGAGGTAGAGGCACTGAGTAGAAGCGGCTTCTTTCAGACTTATTCTCCAACATCAGTTACAAACCATTAGTATTTGAGCTCTTACAGTGCCAGGATCCCCAGTGTCATCTGAGAACACATTACCCAAGTACAGTGGGGCAGGTCTCTGCCCCGAGGAGCTTCCACTGGAAGGCAGAGGAAGGATTGCCTTACAACCAGGATGGGAGTTAATTATTTCATGCTGGCAGCGTGCTCCGCCATCCCAGCAACCTCCCTGCAGTCCCTGTCCAAGACATTCCAGGGCTGTGCCTCATCCCCTGCCTGCTGCGTCATCCTCGGGATTGTTGGGGGAACGGCTGTAGCCACAGCCTTTGGTTACCAGGGAAAAGCCTGCTGTGTCCTCGAGGGCTGCTCTCCAAAGCCTGGAGCGTCTTTGGGCTGGCTGAGACACAGAACCTGCTGGATGGAGACCAGCTTCCCGAAGAGCAAACCTCCCCTTCCTTACCTTTGGGAGGAAATGCACAGAGGAGTGAGCTGTTGTGTTGGTGCTTGATAGGCAAACTGCAAACCTGCATTTTGGAGGTGGCTTTTGGGAGTCAGCATTCTGGTTCTTCATGCCTCACGAGGTCAGAGCATACTCAGTGAGGGCCAGGCAGAGCCTTGCTGTTTATTCCTCCGTGTCGTGGCTGATTGCTTTGGGGCAGTGTGAGCCTCCCAAACACAATCTGTGGACCAGGGACTTTTCTGCATCTGTCATGGGTGCAATCACCTGTCGAGACCCAGCACTCCATAGTGCAGTGCTCAGGAGTGTTTCAGTCCTCTGCTGTTGCCCTGTAGGGAAAAATGCTTTGTCTTTAGCTCCACAGGTAGCATGTCTTCATAGCTTGTTAGGAAAAAGTGCTAATCATCTCTACCTTAATGAGGACCGAAAGGAGAGATTTTGATATCAAAACATTTGAGGGCACGTCTGTCAACTGAAACTCTCAATATGTTAATTCAGACTCGGGGGCTGTATCCGTAGCTCTGCGTGGAGATGTATCCATATGTTTGTATACATATTTATATGTATGTTATGATACGCTGTAATTCCAGAGCACAGCACACCCGAGGATGCTTCTTCCACCTTTGATGCACTCCTCCTTGCCCCCAAACCCAGTCCTCGCTGGGCTTCCACAGGAGCTGTGCCTGCAGGACCGTGGTGTGAGGCACGGGTCTGGCTCTGATCTAGCAGCTCCCATCTCCTGCTCCGGGCTCTGCATCTCTCAGCACTTCTGAGCCTGTTTGGGAAACCCTGCTTTGATTGCTCTGTGCTTTCATTTCCATTTTTCATAAGGCAAAAACTCAATATCTGTCTTCTTCCAGGAGCAACAGAGGGTTGCTGCAGCATGCTGGCTGGTAAAGATGCTGGCAGTGTGCTCCGAGCCGTGGTTTGGTCCTGAAGCACTGGGGGACAGGCTGGGGCTTAGAAATTCTTTAATTTGAGGGATGCTTCTGGGGAAAAGAGTGATTGGACAAGTTTCTGCTGAAGAAAAGACAAACAAGAATGTTTGGGAGCATGACTGTAGGAGAGGTAAAACCGTTCTTCCGTGTCACTCTGTTGGCAGTATCTGATGAGAAACACCAGAGAGCTTCAGTGACACTCCCTCTCTTTGCACATTTTAAGAGACAATTTATATTGCAGATTGAATTTTTCCAGCTGCATTCTAACCTCTTGTCCTTAAAACTTGAGCTCTTTTCCTAAGTGCCACAAAATTACTAAATTACTACATCATACATTGCAATTGTTATTCATGTTCCCTGAAGAATTACTTAATCCTTTGGTGAAGAGTCTCTTATTATTCTATTATTAAGGAATTTTTGTCGTAGCTTTCCTTTTGGCAGCTGCTTGGTTGAAATGCATTCTGCTGTTGGACAAGAGAACGTTGCACAGTGTGAGTGCATCTCCTGATTCCTAACTGCTTTCTTCATATATGAGGACTGAATTACAGGCCTGAGCGTTATGCAATGCTTCTGTTGGAGTGGAGTAAATTGTGCATGGATATATTTTTACTTTACACTTCTGGCTTTTTGCCATCCTGGGCTAACAGTGAACTGAAAGACAGTACGAACTGACAGCCTGTGGCCTCTCTGAAATGTTCATAGCTTTTTTTCAAGTTTATGAAAATCTGTAGCTTGTACCACGAAGCTGAGATAAGGGTTGAGCCTACTGTCTCCTCCCTGGAAGCATGCTTTTCCCCCAGCTCAGCAGGAGCTGGAGAGTTCAGGAGCAATGACAGGTGTGCAATAATAGGGTCTCATCATGGCATAACAGCACAGGATTTTCCTTCTGCACATCTCCCTGCTCTCTACCCCCCAGCAATCTTACTCAGGTGGGCACGGGGAGCTGGCTCTGCTTTTCCTTTGGGACAACAGTGTGCTGAAAGCCTGCTTTGGAAGGTAAACTAATCTCTGTACTGATGCCATTTCATGAGCTGATATCAGCAGCAATTGTTTTATCACTGCAGAAGCACAAACAAAACTCTCTGGGATGCATGTGTGCACATTGCAGAACTGGAGATCAAGGCTGCAAACATTTTTTTTTGTTCTTTGCAAGTGGATTTGAGCATCATTGCTATGACTTTAAGAAAGACACAGTAATGTCTTGGGTGAAATTAATACAAACTGCTTGTAGTGTTCCTTTGAGCCTGTTTGTTGAACTGTAGCTCTGAAAACCCTCTCTGTAGCTCTGTGCCACTGCTGGACGTTCAGCTAGCTGACTTTTGGGGCAAACAGCGATCATGGGGAAAAATCAATGTGTGTTATAATGTGCATTATTTCTGTTGGAGTGCTTTCTGCCTCAGCAGTGTAAGTGCAGATGTGAGAAGATGCTGATGGGTTTTTTCCCTGCGTCTGCAGCACGTAGAACTTCTCTGCAAAGAAAATTGTCATACTTGATTTTTAAAAACTGCTCTTAATGTCTTGATTAGGTGTACTTCTCTGACCTACAGCACTGAGCTGAATCCATTCATTTCCAATTTACATCATGCTAAACGAGAACAGAATTGGAGCTTTCTCTTTTAGAAGATTGAACCTGGAAATTTGGGCTTAACAAGCTGCTTTTAGCCTTTGAAATAGGCAGATGGGATCACGTAACGTATCATTTGCTAAGTTTATTTTGACTGAAGTCTGATGTCAAGTAGCATCCCAAGCAAATATTTAAGAATAAAATACCATATTGCTGACTTACAACTCTGTTGCTGTTAGTTTAAACTAACTATGGTTATAAAATCCCTCGTATTGGCATGGGTTCTGTTAGCAGAACAGTAATTGTTTGTATATAGTGTTTGAAGCCAGTTGTGTTTTCTGCTATTACGTTAATGGAAAGCATGTTTTGACATCTTCCCCTGAGCTCACTGACTACACTGTCTAGATTTGGAATTCCATCTGGCTGCAGCGAGGGAACTCTTCCCTCTATTCCCCACCCGAATCTCTTCTCGATACACAACTGGGCCAGGAAAGGTTCCCTGCTCTTTAAGGCCACAGATCATTCTGCTTTGACAGTGGGCGGCCCTTGCTGGCTACCTGCTGCACTGGGGCTCTCCGGAGGTACTGCGAGCTTTCTAAAAACCCTTCGAGTTGTTGGAAGCACGTTTGTCTTGTAAATGCCTTCGGATCATAGCCCATGGGAGACCTATGAGTCAGGGAGTACAGAAGGGTCAAGTGTGGATGTTGTAGAAACCCCAGCCCAGTACTTGGAGTAACAGAATAAACCGGTGTTTCACGTGACAGTGCCAAAACCCACCCGTAATTAATGCTCCTCAACCTGTCCTCTCCCTCTTTTTTGTTTTCTCCTTTGTCTCGTGGGGGATGAATGCTGTAAATAGGAAGGCTGCAGGGAGATTAGTGTTAGCACGTATTTTCTGGTTTTCTTTTTGAAAAGTGCTTTATGCAATTCAGTTAATGAAAGGAAAATTGATGGAGAGCAGTAATGGGTCAATAGCTAAACAATTCATAATTTAAAAAGAAGGAAAAAAAGGATCTGCTCAATCCTGCTGAAAGCTGTGGATGCTGCCTGCCTCCTCTGATGCTTTTTAAGCTGTGCAGCTCAGACAGGAGAATCAGGTTGAGGTGATTTAATCACACCACCTGTGCAATCTCTCCTATTGAAAAAATCCATTGAAAGCTTCACAGCCCACGCAGAGGAGCAGGATCTTGGCTCTTAATGCCTCCGACTGATCTCCCTCTTCTTCACTTAATGACAAATCTTCATTGTTCTTTGCAGTAGAATGAGGGTAAAGTTGCTGCTGAGGACTCTGAGCAATTCACTGGTTTTTTGCCACGTGCTTTTTGCAAAAAATAGACTGGGTGGGTGCTTTGGGCAGCTCTGGAGCACTTCAAAATGCAGTGTTAAACTCATACTTTTGAACGCTTTGTCTTCAAGGCAACATCCTCACACCTCCCTGATAGTTCCAGGCACAAAGGAGCTGCTCCTGCGTTATCCAGCTCTGATACAGAGCTCTCCTGAGCCAGTTGTGGTGTCTGGGAGGGAGGCTGGCCTTGCTTAGAGCAATAACAAGTTTTGGTGATCCTTGAACTGTTCACTGAGCTCTTTGTTCAACTTAGCAAACATCTGGGCAGCTCAGGCACTGCCACATTCCTTCAGGACTGGCAGAAGAGCCCAGTTCCTCTTCCCATGGCAATCTCATTCAATTTTAAGAACTAAGCTGCATGCCAGCTGCTGCAAGGCTTTGGTGGCGGTGGTACAGCACAGCCCCTCAGCCTCTCACCATGCCACTGAGCCTGAGCAGGCTGCTGCTGTTTGAAACGTCCATTCAATAAGAATAAGGTGTCCCAGCTGCTGTGCTTGTGGTCAGGAACTTTGATTTGTCAGCTCCATCCACCACCACCCGCAGTCTCCCAGGAGAAGGTGGTGATGCTGAGGGTATTGCTTCTCACTCTGCCACTTCTGCTCCTTTGTAAAATGCTGTATTGTATAAAGTGTGCTCCCTTATTAAATGCTGTCGGTATTTTTAACTGGAAAAGTATTCCTAGAAAACATTTTTCTTTGCTTAATGTCCCTGCACCTTTTTGCTGGTATTTGCTGTGCTGATTATTTGGCCTTAGGAGGTTGTTACCCTGCTCTCGGCAGCTGACAGCTCTCCTTTTCACAGGGGATGGATGCATTTCTCCACCCCTGCATAATTTAGATACTACTGACAGTTTAAAGAATATTATTTTGCAGAGTAACTAAGTGCTTGCATTAGACTGCAAATGAATGAACTCTTCCATGTTTCCGTCTGCAAATTACAAAGCTGCTGCGTGAAGTTTACTGTTACAAAGCTGTAGGGACTCCAATTTCATTTTCATTTAGCCACTTCATTTTGTGGAGGAAAAATTGTATCAAATCTGGCAGCCCTTTCAGTAGGCATGTTTCAGAAATTAAATGATGGCTGATTCAGGTTCCAAATGTGCTGTGGCATTAGCTTTTTCTTTAAAAAAAGAGAAGAAAAGCGATTATTGCTTCTCTTAATTGTGAAATAGGCAAACTCATTGTGTGTAAATAAATTTGTTTTAATTTTTAAAAAGTTTTGTCATCCTCAGCTGTAGGCCACTATTGTTGCTTGCAAGTGCAGCCCCAGCCCAGGGCATGTCTCATAATTTGAAAAACAAATATTTTCTGTCTGGCCTCCATTAAAGGAAACATTTAACTTGAAAACTTGAATTAAAATAGTGACATAAATCAATAGGATGCTCTCAGTTGAGGCAGAGACTGCTCTCTTTGTTTGGAATGAGGAAATGTGAAGTACGATACCGAGTGGTACCCTGGTAAGAATCCTGCCTTGGGGAGGAGGGTGCAGGGGTGCAAAGCCTGACACCATGGCTTGGCCTCGCTGCATTGGGACTGCAGTGGGGCCTTGGTTCCCCTGAAGAGGCTCAGGGAGCAGTCCCTGCTCCGTGCCTGGCTTCCTTTCCCAGCCTGGAGGTGATGGCTGTGCCAGCTCCGCTCCAGCCTCCCTGGCTGCCCAGCCGGTGAGCGGGGGCATTCCTCGCATTCCTTCCTGTTTGTATCGCAGCTACACAACATCTAATTACTCTGCTGCACAACAACTAGCCAGCAAATTAACATTATAATGGCTCTGAAGGTTTAGTAATTACTCTGAAATGTCACTGGGCTCGGAGAGTTCCGTGCTTCCAGGGTGTGCAGTCAGCTCCATCTCGCCTCGTCATCCTCTCACAGGTGAGAATTTCTGGGCATCCGTTCTTCCTGAGACTCCGTTGTCATTGACTGCAACATCCTCTGCTATAAAAGGGTTCTTCAGGCTATCACTCTGCACAGGATTGTCATCTAAGTTTGGAACCAGACTCTCAAGCAGCTGATGTGTCAGCACTGGTGTGTAGTGGGGGACCTCTGGCAGTCTCGTGTACACCAAAGCTTCGAGCACAGCCCTACAGACCCTCTTCCTGCACTGCTCAAACTGGCCATGCACTTGGAGTCCTTAAAATATCTGTCACACCTGGGGAGAACACAGTGAAAGTAGCATTTCTTTTGGTTCAGGAGCTGCAGTTCTGTTCTGTAACCACCACATTTCTCCTGCACATGCACAGCTGAAGGAGAGGAGGTGCTGGGCTGGGGATGGAGGCATGAGCTTGTGCTTGTGCATGGACCTGGAGATGTCCTAGAGATGGGTGACACTAACTTATACAAAGAAGAAAAAAATTGTTTTATCTTCTACTGGTTGGTTTTTAATAGCTCACTTACACAGCAAATTCTTGCAATAAGACTGTTTGGTCACGGTGTGCTGCTTTTCAGATATGAGCCACTTACATCTGTGTTGCCAATGGAACACGGCAATGTGGAAAATGGAAAGTGACTCCCACGGTCCCCTCGTGTCCTCCAGGGGCACTTTGCTCTTTTGTTCTATCAGTGCTTACTGTTTACTGTAAAGCTATGTGGTTGACTTGTAGGAATATGTCACCACATTGTTTGCAGACCTGAAGTATCCCTGCCACTTGTACACGCTGACAGCTGCTGCTTCCTTTGGGCCTGTCCCAGCTGGGAGGTGTGCACTGCTCGCTCTGGGCACGGAACTGAACCCAGGGCTTTGAGTTCCAGTGCAGGCAGCACCTCCTGGCACAGCAAAGGGAGCACTGAGCTCCTAAAGAAGGCACCTGGGGCAGGAGGCTGATGCTGGGCACTGGAAATCCCATGCATCCAACGCATCGAGAGCATCCTGTGGGGCTGAGAAACCTGGGGGTGTTCAACCCTTACGGGCTTTGACTCCACTTCCAGCAGAGCTCAGCCAGCACTGGGGAGAGAGGAGCTTGGGAACTGAGCTTGCTGCCTTCTTCTCGAAAGGGGGAAGGAATGAAATAATAGTTAATACTTAATGCATATGAGCAGCTCGGGTTGCCTAGCAGCCCGGGAGCCAAGCAGCACAATGAAAAGGCCTCGCTGGGTGAGCCTGCAGCCCGTGGCTGCCTTCGCGGTGGAATCTGACCCGCACAGCTTTTGGGGAGGGGGAGGAGATGGTGGAATTTACCACTAATGGATATTTTAGCTCTGGATCATCCCTATCTGCTCCCCCACCCCCATCTGGTTTTCCTTTTCAGTTTTTCAAGTGTAACTTGGAAAGGTTTAGCCAAAGGGAGGTGTTAAAGTTTTGTGTGGTTTCTGGAGATGGAACGGGCAAAAATCTCTCAAAGCTGTGTTCTCCTTCTATTTGAGACCGATTCTCTCACAGTCTGTAGATCATTAACATTTCATGGGCTCCTCAATGTACTGCTCAGCACAGGCAGTAAATGCTGTATGGACTGGAAATAGCTCCTGCAGTCACACCTCACCCTCCAGCATTGCTCTCGTTCTTGCAAGAAGAGGAAGTGCCTTTCATTTTCTGGAAAGCAAAAAGTTGAAGAATTCTTTGGGAGGGTTAAGAAAAAGCAAGGGGGGGTTCAGATTGTATCTGATTGTGAGTAAACTCCCACGTGAGGCCAGAAATTCCCCAAAATAAGGGTGCATTAATAACCCCTAGGAGATAACAGTGAGGAATGCTGACTGTTTAAATAGCGATTTTCTGAAATCGGGTTCTTTGTGCTTTTTCAGTAAAAAGTCAGAAAGCTGGAAGCTTCCTGTATGGCACTGCTCTGTGGGAGTAACAGGACTCCAGCAACTGAAGCTGCGAACCCCCCACCAGCATCCTCCTCGCTTGCGATAAGAGAGGTGTCAGCTCTCACTGTTAATGCATTTTCCTCATCCCAGCGGTAACTTTTTAGCATATTAAAGGCAGGAATGAGGGCACTTAGCAGAAAGGAATGGAAAGAGAAAAGTCTTGGACTTAATTTGCCCATCTTAATAAGGAGTATGAACAGTGGCTCTTTCATGGCAGCGGCTCTTGCATGTGAGCTGATGGCTCTTGGGCTGACGCCAGCAAAGGCACCACTGGAGTAACTTTGGTAGAAGGATACTGGGCATTTGAGTGAGACCAGAGGTATCAGGAGGTTGGGGACAGAGAGATGTTCCTCTGAGCCAGAAGCATATGTGGAAGTCCTTTACTTGGCCAAATGTTGCAATGTTAAAGCACCTTGTAGCCCTATTCCATTTTAGCCACATTTCTCGCAGCTTGGAGACTTCAGTGCTGAAGCCTACCATAAGGTGAAAGATAGGACAGGCAAGGACAGTGTTTTATTCCTTTACTCAGGAGACTTTTAAAGTTCTGCCATCCCTTAGTTTTCAGTTGTCATTTTTAAGGTGCCAGGCTGTGCTCAGCTCCTGGCTCTGGCACAAGTCTCTGCTCTCAGTTGAATGGCACTGTGAACACCCCCAGAAGTAGCTCAGCTGCCTCCTCCAAAGCGTTCTGGGGTTCCCATTTGGAGAGCAGGGGCCTGCCACTGCCTCTGAGATGGAGATGCATGCAGTCCAGTGCTGGAAGGCTGGGTACTTTGGAGGCTGAGGACAGCAATGGTTCGAAAAACAAATCTTTAAATAAACAACAGAATTTTGGAAATAGATTATTTAAAATGTACCCAGGACTGTGACTTTTTGAAATCCATTGGTTGACTGATTCCTGCTTTTCATGGCATCTGCCTTGGAGAAATGAGTGCCTGACTGCAGTGCCCTGGCAGACTGTGCCAGGAGCAGAGAAATGCCAGTGAAATGTGCTACAAGGGGAGCACTGCAAGCACCCTGCGCTTGGAAGCCAGCAACTGCGGTGATGAGCGATGTCATCAGTCCCTGTGAAGGTGAGCTGATGGGATGCCAGTGCCTAAGCTGAGATTTGAAAGTTAAAGGGACAAATTCTGCCCAAATTCTGCTCCTATTGAATTTGGGACCCTGTGAAAGCAGTATGTGGCGTTAACGATGATTAGCAAGCACAGCAGAACTTTTATGTTGTAGATTGTACCACTGTGCCCAGGACAATGACCCATTTCCACCAGCCCAACAAAAGCCAGCCTCTATTCTTTGTTTCTATAGAGAGCAAGCTCTCACTTAAAATCTTATGAGTGTTTATAAACTTTTGCTTATGGTTAATTGCCTCAGATTTTGCTGTAAAAGATGAGAAGTAGATCATTTAAATTAGTTTCCTGTGTTCAAGGAGTTGGAAGAAAGCATCTTTGTGGTGAGTTTCTCCTCTCCATCAAGCAGAGGACACCCAGCAAGCACACAGCCTGCTGGGCACAGCCCCACAGGTACCACACGGAAAGGGAAACGTGCCCTGAGCGACCCACAGCCTGCTTTAAGGGGGCTGGAAATTCCCTGGGGAATGTTTAGGAGCAAAAAGGAGTTGGAAAAGGGCTTGTGCTGGGGCTTGTGTCTGTGCAGGGCTTCCCTGGGCAGTGAGCTGGGGACACAGCACCGTGATTGGTGATTGCCCTCTCTGAAAGAGGTTAATAATATTTGGGAAAACAAAGTATAACTNCTATTTGTCGATCCTCCCCGGGCTGCTGAAAATACCCGCTGACATATTTAGTGCGCTCGCGAGCTGGCGGCGCGCGCTGGGGCCGCCGGGGCTGGCACTGTTTGCTTTGGGCAGCGCTCCCCGCGTCGCGCAGCAACGCGGCCCGGCCGCCGCAGCCGGCTCGGGCGCCTCTAGCAACCCGTCGT
>WBMW01000132.1:15138-100903 GCA_013396635.1 Penelope pileata
TTAAAAAAAATTTGGGAAAACAAAATTAAATTTTTTTTTTTTTTAAAAAAAAAAAAAAAAAAAAAAAAGCTCCTTTCCTGGATATTTGTATCAAAAAGCTCTGACTCCATTTATTCTAAAACAATGATTATAAAACAAAAACAAAATAAAATAAAAAACCCCACAACACCCCACGCCCTGAAGCCCCCCCCCCCCCCCCTGTTCCTTAACCAAANCCCCCGCTCTGTTACTATAGCAAAGCCACTATTTGTCGATCCTCCCCGGGCTGCTGAAAATACCCGCTGACATATTTAGTGCGCTCGCGAGCTGGCGGCGCGCGCTGGGGCCGCCGGGGCTGGCACTGTTTGCTTTGGGCAGCGCTCCCCGCGTCGCGCAGCGACGCGGCCCGGCCGCCGCAGCGGGCTCGGTCGCCTCTAGCAACCCGTGTTGCTCCCCAAACATCGCCCTGCCCGCTGCGTCACCCAACATCTGCCTGCTGCTCCTCCCCTGCGAGCCGTGCAGCCCGTGCTCCCGCTGCAGCCGTGCAGCCCCTGCGTTTTCTCCCGCTGCTGGTTTTGTAGAGCTGAGATGGGGGGTGCAGCTCCCCGCTACAGCACCCAGAAGTGCTCTCAGAATGAGGGTGAAATCCAACCATCTTGCTTCCCTCCTCGGAGCGCTTATATGACTCACAAGGACTGAAACCTCCCCTCTCAGCTGGACACCCAGCGCAGCGCTGAGGCTGTGCTTTTATAACTCGAGCTTCGCGCTGCAGAGGGGCGAAGCGGAGCGGGTGCGGGGCCGTCCCACACCCTCGGGGCAGGAGGAGGCAGCTGGGGCCGCGTCCCACTCACCTCCCCCAGCCAAAAGCACCGCCCGCAGGGGTTCCTCCTCTCGCTAAGTTGTGACTCGCTGACTTCTCGTTCAGTAAGAGCCCATTCTTTTTCTTTGTGGACACAATTGCTGCGAAGTACAAGCCGCGAGACCAGTGTATGTTTGAAGCCTTTATTTTTTCCCTTTCATCTTGAATGCGTTCCGTCCTACTCCTGCCCTCACCAAAAATACGGCCGTGCCTTTCTCCAAGTGCACAGTATGCCAGTCCGTATTCCCAAACGGCTTCTCTAGGGAATCTGAAGCAGCCTTCCCCGTTCTTAGCTTTTCCAGGAAGAATCGTGTGGTTTTGTTTGTGACTTCTGTTTGGGGTCGTGTTTAGTCTGCAGTACCAGTTGTCAATAGCTGTGTGAACATTCAATCTCCACGGGACAAAGCCTGGCTCGTTCCCCTTCTCACTGCTAGCAGTCCCCTGCTCTGGAAAGCAGCTGCTCCTGCCCCATTGCTGCAGGAGTGTGCACCAAGTGCTGCAGTGACAGAGCTGGCAGTAGCTGGGGGCTCCAGTTTGGGCCCCCCCCGCCAGCCTGCGTCTCCCAGACGAGCATGCTTGCAAGTGCACACAGGCAATGTGGGTTTTGGACTTGCAGCAATTTTACTGTATGTGCGAAAGGAGAATTATCAACAAGCAAACCCCAGACTCACAAGAAGAGTTTCCCAAAGGCTCACTGACAGCCTTGGGTCCTCCTTGCCCCATGTGAGGTTTCACTCAGGCCCAAAACACTGCACAGAGGACAGGACCCCATTTCTGCAGAGCATCTTCTGCATGGATGGAGGGATGCTGCAGATGGAGCTGGTGCAGGACAAGGACTTGACCACTGCTGGTTCCTCTCCTGGCCCAGCTCCTTTCTGGCTTCTCAAACTGCCAGGTACCCACAGAAGCTGTTAGCCCATGACTGTGTTCACCCTTCATGCCATATTTTCTTGCACCCCATGGTGGAATCTCTCCCCTGAGCTCAGCTGCTTTAATATCTGACTTGAAGTTGTCTCTTTTCTGAATGGGCACAGTTTATGTTTGTGGCTTGTTCTGCTTAACTTTGTTAAGCACCACAACACTCGTGAATGGTGCTGTATAAATAAATCACAGTGCTTTGCCTGCGCTGGCAGCGGTCACTCCTGCATGTGCTGCTCTCCAGATGGGCACAATGGGAACAGCTGCTGCCACCCCACCTCTAAACAAAACACTGCAGCACATCTACTTCAGGCTGGAGTTGTCAGAAGGGCAGTGAGCCCTGGGACCTCCAAAAGGATTGTCTGATCTAAGCAAGTAAGAGATGGACATGCAGGTTCAGATTCCCTTGGAGTTAAGGGGCATATTCCATAACATTTCTACAATAGAGCAGCTACAAAAGAGTGTCCTGCAAAAGCACAGTTGGGTGTCCAGTGTCACTCTGCAGTCCCCTGTTCTCAAAAGGGTTGAGTCCTCTGGGCAGGATGAGTGCATCCAGATACCCAGGACAGTGCTAGGGTGGAGTAAGCAGGAGTTCTGCTGTGGTCCAGAACAGCACCGTGAAGGCTTGTCCCAGAGAGCAGACTGCAATGTTTTTGTGCCAGAGTTTTGTCTGACATACTGCACTTCCCCTATTGAACCACAGCCCTGGGAAACTCTCTACTGTATGTATTAAAAATACGAGAAGATGATGAATTTGAGCCCAGAACTTGTGCTAGCTTTCACCACACAGCACATTGTGTATGTTGCAGGTGGTACCCAAAAGGCCTGGCCATGGCACAGAGTTCACTATGGGACATTTTTTCCTCCTTCCAGATGTGAAAGCTTCCCGACAGCTCAGCAATCTCCAGAAATTCTCTTGGGCAGCACTGTTTGCCATGGCTATAGCAAAACTTACAGCAAAAAAAAAAAAAAATCAGGATTTAACTAGCTAATAGAAAGGAAGCAAGGATTTTCAAGCATTTTTTGAGAGGGCTGTGCCAGTCTGAAAATCTGGAAGCTGTTGAACTTTTCCTTAAGAACAAACAGCTGGGGCTCTCCAGGTAAGGTGCTGGGTATAAATGGGATGGTACAGGATGGCATGCAGTAAATGGGATGGTGCTGGTCCCCCTATTCCTAACACCAGAAGGGATGCATTCAGATCTGAAGGATTCTAGTCCCACTTTTGATGCTCAGAATCATTGAGGTAAAAGGGAAACGGGACAGGTTTATGTGTGGGAGGGTCACAAAGTTCCTTTGCCTGTGCTGAGGTCTGAGCTCTGCACATGGGGTTTGTTGTTGGGCTGCTGCCAGTGGTGTTAAACCATCACAGCTCTGCTGCTCTGTCTCAGCTGGCTCTAAGGAAACTCTGCTTCAGCAGCCACCACCGAGATGTTCCAGCTCTCTCCTGCCTCTGTGAAAGTCTCTTGTAAAGAAACAGCAAAGGTTACAAAGATTGCAAAGATTGCTGTTACGCAACAGTTATGTATATGTGTGTGTGTATATATTACATGACTGATTCCATGAAATCCAATTAAAGACTGAGTTTATATTTATATTTCAGTATATTATTAACAACTGCTAATAAAAGCTGTTTCCAAATTTGTATTTTTCCATGAGGACCATGTTTCTGAAAAAAACAGCTATGCTGCTGCTGCCCTCGAAACCTGTGTTTTGGGTTTATCTGGGTTTCCAGGTAACTGGAGCTCTTAGACAAGCAGCGTTTGCTTCTGTTTTAAATTAATTTAACCTAATCAGTGGAAGGCTCTGGTGCCTTTTCTGTTTATATCATTTAGAAGCAATTTAATAAGCAACCTTTCCAGAATCAGCTTATTATCAAGTTCCTTGTCATATTTGCTTTCCCCTTTCCATCCCCTCCACTTAGCACTGCTTATTAAAAGGCTAAAGGTTATGACATGTGGTTCGGGGCACCCTCCAGATGAGGCTGCTCGAGTGCCAGCTCCTGTTTATCTGACATACTCACTGTGTTACTCGAGGTGACAAGGGCATGTTCATGCTCAGAACCAGGGATGCCCCAACTTTGCCCCATTTTGCTGCTGGGGCTGCTGGATTTGGCAGGGCTCTTCCCATCCTGTGAGAGGCAAGTGCTGCTGCAGTCCTCGGGATGCAAATGGAACAGGGGAACTTTGCTGCACTATCTGCTGCCTCCACAACCCAGTCTGTGTTCCTTTGTGTATAACATTGGCAAAGGCAGAACTTCTTAGCACTACTTCAACAACTTTGTTGTCTTTTCTACTGGATGTGCACACACAATATCAGTGTCATGTTTTCTGGATACATAATGTTTTAGATAAGGAATGGCCTTCCTTTGGATGTAACATTTGGATAAGATAAAGCCTTCCAGTACTCAAAGGGAGTATAAAAAGAAGGGAGACTGACTTTTTGTGCGACCTGATAGTGATAGAACTAAGGGGGAATGGTTTTAAACTAAAAGAAGGGAGATTTAGGTCAGATGTGGGGAGGAAATTCTTTACTCAGAGGTGGTGAGGCCCTGGCGCAGGGCCCAGAGCTGTGGGTGCCCCATCCCTGGAGGTGCCCGAGGCCATGGATGGGCCCTGGGCAGCCTGAGCTGGGGGGCACCCAGCCCATGACAGGGGTGGGGCTGGGGGGGCTGAGGTCTCTTCCAAACCAACCATTCTGTGATTCCATGGTTCTGTGATCTTTAAGGACCCTTCTAACCCAACCATTCTGTGTTTCCATGATTCTATGATTAGGTTCAAGTGCTAAGTAACCAGGCGTACCTAGCGCTGGGACGAGAAGGGATGGCCTCACAGTGCACCAGGGGAGGCCAGGTTGGGTATTAGGAAAAACTTCTCTGAAAGAGCAGTCAGGCACTGACACGGGCTGCCTAGGGATGTGGGGGAGTCACTGTCCCTGGAGGTGTTCAAGAACCATGGAGATGTGGTACTAAGGGACGTGGTTTAGTGGGCAATATTGGTGGCAGGTGGGCGGTTGGACTGGATGGTCTTAGAGGTCTTTTTCAACCTTAATGATTCTATGGTTCAACTAACAACCCTGCTGGGAGCTTTGTCCCTTGGGTGTCTGCCATATTGTCTGAAGGAGATGACAACTTCAATCCTAACGTGGATACAGCCACCCAAAGGTGTTAATTTTGGTTTCCCAGCCCTGGAATGCCATTTTCCCAAAGCAGAATGCTGGGTGCAGGCCGAGGGACACACTCATCCTCGGTTCAGAGCCACATGGCAGCAGCCTGCAGTGCTTCTCACAGCTCCTCCAGCCCTGAGTTTTATGGGCAATGGGAAAATAAAATATTTTCCTGATAGGGATTTCAGGGAAACGCCTGTTATTTCTTGGAGATACCGTGCTTTGAAGACATGCACTGCAGGAATAAAGGAAGCGTGGAGGCAGGAAGCGAGCTGGGTTTGATACAAGTGTTTGCCTTGGTTCTGCTCTCTGGTGGTGTAATTCATGGGATCACGTTTTTATACACATAATATAAAAACGTGTTTTTTTCCAAATAAAGACATTTCCTTTCGGTGCTGTAGTTAAAACACAACTAATGCCTTTGCAGAGCAAATTATTAAATTGAGACTAAGCCAAACATGCTGAAAGAAATGGAAAATACTGGAGGAAACCTCAAATAAAACAGATGTGGCATAGAGGGTGGTGGATCAAGTCAATGGGTAGCGTTCATCTGCTAGGAAAGAAAGTAAAAATCTGCTCTTCTCTGTATTCCTTGTATTGTTTTTGATCACTTTTGAGAGTATTGAGGGTAGTTAGTAGTGGCTCTATCAAATATAGAAACCCTAGATCCTTTTTCTAGAGACAAGTTTATAAATAAACACGGGAGTAAATACCATTTAGAGCCTGCATAGAACTTGGTTAAATAACATTTTTATTTCTTCTGAGTTCAGTTATTGCCATTCTGTTTTTCCTATTTATTTAAGCTCCAAGCCAGCTAAACCTGAAAAAAGTTCCAGAAAGCAAGTAACTATTTTAAATTGTAAACCTCCCCTTCAAAGTATGCAAAAAATGTACAAAACCAACCAAGCACAAAAAAGCAAAGACTTGGGTTTGAGTTTTGGTGTAACAAGTCAATGTCATGGGTAAGAAATTGTTCATTGCTTCTAATTAAACTACAGCCTTCCCATTACCACTTGTTTCCAACGCTGGGATTTTTGGTAAAACACCAAACATTATGAGATTTCTATAAAAAACTCAGAGCTGTATCGTGATCTTGTATATGGAAATATGGCTGTGAATGATTCCCTGGCTATTTTACCCCTTGCTCAGTCTGAAATCCACCAACAGAAAGAAATCCTGGAGCACAAACTGCCCAGCTGAGCATCCTGGCTGCTGGTACTCCAGATCTCATTAACTCAGGGTAATATTAAATAGACAAAAAGGTTACCTGCTGCATTCATTAGGGTGAAGTTTGCTATAAAATGCCCTTAGCAATCACACCCAGCTCTTGAGGTTCCCTGCAGTTCTCTTGCATCACCTGCACCACGTTTTAGCTGTGTCTTTGGATGTGACCAAGCTCACCTCTGTCCCCATGACTGTATTCTACGTAACTTCAGTTTTTATCTTCAGTCCCTGCTAGAGGATGTGTCTGACATGTGCAGGTGGTGATTAAAAATTCAGGATACCTTGTTTTAGCTGGAGAGCTAATGCAGTTGGCATTTGCTTCCTGTTTCAAGAGCACACACCATAGAACTAAAGAAGGAAGGCGTAATTATAGCAGGTTTGCCTGGAAAAAATGAATTTTTTCCACCTTTCTGTCTTCATTTGAAATGATAGCCGTGAAACACAGTCTTTAGTCTTTGGTCTGCTGTTGATTCCTGTACTTCAAGGCAATTATTTTCCTGGTGGATTTTTACTCCCCACATTTCAACTCCTGAAATCCCCTTTGAGTGGTTTGGGTTGGAAGGGACCTCAAATGGCAAACACAGGGTCAGTGCAATTACCCCACAGAGGTAACAGCATCCACCGAGGTTTACTGTAAAGCTTAAAAATAAATGGCTGAGAAACTTTGTCCCAGAGGTAGAACTATTGACTATTTTTATTGAAAGCAACGACAACAACCTCATCCAAGGCGTTTTCCTGTCCTTCACTTATGCCTCTGCATTGTATTCCATTTTAAAAATCCTGCCAGAAAAAAAAATGTAATAAGGGGATTTAAAAAGTTTAAATAAGATCAAAGGATGACCAAGTAAGCTTTGAAAAGCAAATTCAATTTTTCCCTACCATTCAATAGCTCACCATATATTGAGTGTGTGACTCAGGGACATGAGCAATTTCAGTATTTTCAAAGCAGCACCAGTGTGCTTGGGCAATTAGTCTGGATTAAAACAAGGCACTCACTACTTGCTGGTGTAGGACGACTCCTGTGTTTTACATTTTCACCTTCAGAATGTAAAGCAGTGTAAATGCAGGACCGGGATGCCATGCAGCTCCTCACTTTCACCCATGAGATTGGAGCCAGAGTGCCAGTCCCACTCTGGGAGCTTCCAGCCTTGTGCCAGGCTGCTCTTCGTAGAGCAAAATAAAGGGGGGTGCTCACTTTTCTGCCAGGGCTAAGCTCCAGCAGCCCGGGGCTTGCACCCTGTGTGCAGCAGAGCAGCCTCCTCCGGTGCCCTAGCTGGATGCTTGCAGCCCTGCTGGATGGGGACCAGAGCCCCAAAGAACAACAAACCCAATGCTCTCTCCCTGGGGCAGGCTCCCTGCTCTGGCTCGAATCAGCAGTAGCTATGAGACAGCATTTAGCAGTGAAACTTTTTTGTTTGAGCATTCAGGAGCTGATCGTTTATAGGAGAGTGTTCCGTGGAAAAATACTTGCAGCTCCTCCACACCTCCGCGTTTCTGCAGAGCTGGGTGCTGGGTGCTGCTGCTCAGCCCCTGTCCTGCGGCTTTTTTTGGGAGCTTGCTTCCCCCCGTGTGCAGGACAAAGCTGTGACAGCCTTTGGATGCCCCTTGCTGCAAACCAGAATGTGGAAAACATTGTGCAGCACTGCCCTTATCTCTGTTTTCCCAGCATTTTGGAGCTGGTTTGGGCAGGGTAGATGAACAAAGCCAGGCTGTTTACAGGAGGGTGCTGAGATTTATGAATGAAGCAGCAACAATTGGAGTTCTATCAAGCCCCAGGCTTGCAGCATTACTACTTGTCTTTCTCAAACTTTGACAGCCCTGAGACCGGTGCTTGAAAAACACCTTCCAGAGGGAGCGGGATCACTTTTTTAGGAGTGGGAAAATTGAATCGTAGGAAAAGGGGAAGCATCCTGCCCGAGGTCACAGCAAGTTGGTGGCAGAGCCAGAAATAGCGCCCAGAAGTTATTAGCTTTTTCTGTATTTCCTTTCCTGTCACTGCTGTTTGCTTGGATACCGAGATAGCTGGGTGTAAACAGAAGGTTTCCAGAGCACAGCAGCTCCACTGCCTGATTCATTCAGCGATGATGCAACCTGGAATCCACGTTTCTGCGCCGCCTCCCGCAGCAGCCGCTGTGATGATGCGTCCGACGTCACCGCCGGGTTGAGCAACTTTGCAACTTGTCTGAACCTGAAGTGCAGGCGTGCACTGGGCCCCTCTCACTGCAGTTTTATTCCTTATGCAGGGTCAGATTCCATCTGCTAGCTCTGGGAATAACTGAATTGTCTTTTTGCTCTTCTTAGCCCTGTGTGGAGCTCTGAAGCTTTGGAAGTTGGCTGTGGGTGCTCTTCCTCCCTGTGACCCAGCAGTGGCTTCATTTACTGCTAATTTATTTCTCCATTTGTGCAGGCTCACCAGGACAAGGGGCTGCAGAGCTGCCAGGCTGCTGTCAGCTGTCAGAAGCCACCAGACACCTTTCCCAGCTCTGTCGGTCACTTCTGCTGGCACACCTACAGCCTTCAGGGAGCAAACCTGGGGCTGTTGGGAAATCATAGAATCATAGAATGGTTTGGGTTGGAAGGGACCTCAAAAATCATCTAGTTCCAACCCCCTGCCATGGGCAGGGTTGCCAACCACTGCCCACAGAACCCATCCAGCCTGGCCTTGAATGCCTCCAGGGATGGGGCACCCACATCTTCTCTGGGCAACCTGTTCCCGTGCCGCACCACCTCTGAGTAAAGCCTGGGCACAGTGCTGCAGATGGGGCTTCATGAGGGCAGAGCAGAGGGTGGCAATCCCCTCCCTCTCCCTGCTGCCACCCCTCTGTTGACGCTGCCCATGCTGCGCTCAATGCTTTGAGCCATTGAGTCTGTTAGGAGCAGATCTGTAAAACTTCCTGCAGGGAGTCCTTTCCTGGGCATGGCCTTTGGATACATGGCAGGATTGGCACCAAACTGGGGCTGCAGCCCAGCACCCAGTGCCCATCACAGGTGCGTTCCTTGCTGTGCATGCACGGCTCCCAGGAAGGGCAATAGGGAGGAATGGGCCACGCTTCCCCTCCTGCTGGGAAGCAGATGCTGAGCGCCATTCGTCCTCAGGACCATTGGGAGCTGTGCTCCCAGGACATGGCCAGAGCTCTGGGCCACTTTGCAATGGTTTCTTGGAGTGCAGGAATTCTGTTGATGCTGTTGGAGTTTCAGCAGCATGAATTAGTGCTGGCAGATGGCATACACAGCTCTGTCTTTGCGGTTCTCAGGAAGCACAGGATGGCTTTAGTGGGAAATGAATTATTCTCTACGCAGGATGTTCTCCTAATGAACAAAATAAGTCTTCTGCATATGCTTTGGGGTCCAGCACTTCTATGTCTGTCTACCTTGTCTGGAAGCACAGCTGCAGATGTCATTGGTTTCTTTGTGCCTGGCTTTGTTGTCATCAGTAACAGAGCTGTGTTTTGTAACAAATCTGGAAATAATGGTGATGATTTCTTTTGGCAGCACACAGTTCATCTCCCTGCCTCTCTCTGCTCTCCTTTGGTCACTGAGGGAAGCCAGAAGTTTATCAGCAGGGGTGAGGGGGTGGTAGTTCTGAGGTATCAGGCAAGGGCACTCAGGAGCAATGCTTGCAGGCATGCTTGAGACCTTTCTGCAGAGCTGGGATGCCAACATCTGGCCCCGTCACAGCCATTCTCAGTGGGTCATTAAGGTATATTTGGCAACATACCCAATTTTCTTTTGTAACCTCACCATGTTATACTTCTCCACTCACCTAAAAAACTTAAAAGCTGTCAAAATGTGGAAGAGAAAGCTGTCAAGGAAAAATCTTAAAAAGCTCTTTTGTGAAGAACCTATATATTTTTTTTCAGTGGCTGAAGGAGAATAGATACATAACTTTTTTGTAACTTCACCTCTCCTCTGCATTTCTTTTTGCCACCAGGAGCAGTGTCCAGAGTGTCCCTGAGCTTCCCTTTGCCTCTTCAGTTGCACAAAGTTGAGGGAGAAGTTTAGACACTGGAAGGAGCAGGGAAATAAAACCAAAAGGGTTCCACTCCGTTGTTCGGAGGCTGTGTGGCATGCAGCAGCAAGGCTGAGAAAGGAGAAATGACTGCTCAAAATCTGCGTGTTTCCGAGTCTGTTGGTTCAGAAGTGACAGCAGAAACACCCTTGAAATCATTTTAAACAGGAACTTTCACGGTGGTCCCCGTAGGTTGGGCAGAAGGGCTTTGGGGCCATGTTGAGGGCAATGTGATGTGGGGCCCAGCTGGAGGGTGGAGGGCTTCCTTGGGGGTCTGGAATGGCACTCAGCCCCTGCTTGTTCTCTGTTCCTGTTTGATCCCTGGCTGTGATTATCCACCCAGTTTGGCCACCCTCCTTTCAAAATGCAAGCATTAGCTCAGCCCCAGGCACGTGCTTCAATAAAAATTTTGCGGTAGTTAAAGGTGATAAAGGAGAGGGAGAGAAGAAATGGTTTTTAAAATATGCTCTTATTCTTACAGATCTGTAGTTATCCCTCGCCATGACACAATAATTTTCCAATGCTACTTTTTTGTTATATTTAGAAGTGCATTTTCTGTTCCTTCCCTCCCCTTTCTGCGGAACAATTGTGCAACTTTCTTTTTTCTTAATATAATACTGCATTAAAATTAGACCCAAGACTAAAAAGAGCCCTCTGTGTAGGAAGGTAGCTACCTTCCTTCCCAGCGCTTCCCCTGGATCTTCCACTGGGATTTTGCTCCTTTTAGACACGGACTCCCGGGGCTCCTGGCTGCGGTGAGTGAGTGTAGCTGTGCTTCCTAGGCTCATGTCCCTTCTGCTTTCTCCAGCAGTGAGCATGCAGAGTTCAGAGGGTGGATCAGACTCAGCAGCTTCCGTGGCACTTCATCCTTCTGCATCAGCCCAAGCTCCAGTGGTGCAGCCGGTGCCGGCCTCGCAGCAGGTAACGTATGCGCAGCTGGAACGCCGTTTCCATGGAGAAGAGACCAGTCCTACTGGTAGATGTATTTTAATCCAGGGTTTTATTTGGGGGAAGGGATTGCTAATCAGCTTCTTGAGGCAGTGGTGAGAAACTGTGCCTGGAGATCATGTTGATCAAGGCCATGGATACTTAACCTTTGTTAGCCCTGGAATTTAGATTTTTAACTTAGCTACCTAAGGAAATCACTTTGTGCCAGTTTGATGCTTGCTTCAATATAATATCCTGCTGTCATTATTTGTTGCGTCAATAAAAGCAGCAGAAAATTAAGCTGTCCTTAAAGGCATCTCTAGCAAAAAGGTACCAAGCTCCAGGGGAAAGAGAGGGGGGGAGTGCTAGGACAGGAGTGGGTGGAGGAGCCACATGGTAGCCTCTTCCTTTGGTGGGTGGATCCTGACATGCTAAATTAGGGAGAGGGGAAAAATTCATGATTCATTTGCATGAGTACAATGCTCTTAGAAGATCTTCTGATAGGAGAGATGAATTAACTGGTGAATGAAAACCACCTAGTGCAAAACGGGAAGTGTTGAGTATAGCTGGTTCCTTTTTATGCCATTTGAGGAACTATCAGAAGATCTTTTTGCTGCAGTTAAGGAAGCTGGAGGAATAAGAGAATGGGTGGGTATAGCTGAGCTACACCCTTCTCTCCAACTCCCAAGTGAGCAGAAGTAGCTGCCATTGGATGCTGATGGGAAATGACAATTAAAAATAGTGAATTGGTAGGAGCATTCGGTCCATTAGGACTTGGACATGCACATCGTGTGACAGGCCAGCCCTGCAGCCTTCCCTGCACTGATTTCTCTGGGTGTTTTTTCTCATTTGTATTGCAAAGATGTGAATGCTGCTGGTCAATAGCATAAAGTATCTTAGGGATCATCAGTCCATAGCGTGAAGTTGACTGTGACAACTTTGAAAACCCATCGGATTTGGATTATGAAATTACCTGTGCAGCCTTTCCCGGTGCTGTTGTCATGACATGATGTACCGGGTGGAACTCCATGGATTAAGGAAAACCCAGAGGATCTTGGAAGAGAGCTCAGAGGAGGAACATCTAGAGATCCTTCCCCTTCTACCAGCAAAACAAAGGAAACGCTAGGAATGAGCTGCTGGCAGCAGGAGTGGTGCGAGGCTGAAGCCTTTGGTTTTGTTGATCACTGGTCTACCTTTCAGTATGAGAGAAGGCTCTGTGAACAGGATGGCCTCATCTTACAGGTTGGGGATGATTAATTATTTTGGCTGGAAGGTGGTAGGAGTAACTGGGCAGGTGGTGATGAATTGCAAAAGTAGCTGAGCTGGGCAGCTGTGCCAAAGGAAGAGAGGTGTGTCATTTGGTAAAAGCAATGATTGAATGATAGATGAACGGAACAGTTCTCAATGAGACTTTTCATGCACTTGGCATTGCCAAGATATAGCTTGAAAAGGGGCTTTTAATGTTTCACCATGCACTGATCACAGCCTCTTTTGGAAATAAAATAGGCAAAGAGATGGCAGGCGTAAGTGTCCATGTCTGTATCACCAGCTCAGCTGCAGGATCTCAAATGTATCCAGACTTCTGAAGGTCAGCATGGGGACTGGTGATGTAGGGGCTGCCTAGAAATCTGGGCAATTATCATATTCCTGTAATTCTGCTAGAGCAGAACTTCTGGCTGGTTACAAAGACCGTGTTGGGAGGGTGTGAGAGGGCCAAAAAACATAAATATAGATATGGCAGCTAGTAATCGTCAAGGTTTCTCCTAGGACTCATGTGGGATTGTTTTGCAGCTGTTTGTTCTGTTGGCCCAGTCTGCTGGGTATTTTTAAAGCTTCAAGCTGCAGAGGATGACTGTCTCCTTGGAGAAAGTCCTCATCACTTTAAAATGCCATACAGATATTTGGCTTGAACATTTCCTTTCTTACATCCATGCCAGTATCCTAGGCTCTGTTCCCACGAGCCTCACTGAATCATTACTTTCCATCCACATTTGTTTTTCTTGATCTGCAAGGTGCTTAGCACTCTTCAAGATAAGTCCAGCCTCCAACAGAGGGCCAAGGGTAATACAAAGAGCAGGGACACGATGGAAGGGACAGGGGAGAGGTGGAGGATGGTGTTATGGAGCGACCACTGCAGGGCAGCACAAAGCACATCTGTGCCCTTGGTAGTGCTACAGCCACGAAAGGTGCAGAACCATCCTAGATTTGGGGCTGGTGGAAATTATAACAGCTGTGGCACTTGGGAGAGTGCAATTCCATGTCACAGGAGAAAGAAAGGGGCTCGGTGTAGCAGGAATGAAAGAAGCTTTGCAGCCTTAGGAGGAAAATGTGGACATGTGAGGAGCAGTTCTTGTTCTGCTGTGACTGAATCTCCTGTTGAACTCCTCCTGTTCTGTTCCTCCTTTTGAACTTCTCCTGTCAGTCAGCTGCTTTCTGTTATTCTTTTATTTTCCATGGAGAAATTCAGAAATTGTGGATGTAGCTCTCTGCTGCTCCCCAGTTCGGGGTGCTGAGTTCAGGCTGGTGTCAGTGCAGGTTCCATTGGAGGGATAAGGGTTCCAGGTAAGGGGTTCTGCTGCCTCTGAAGTAGGAGGTCAGCATTCCATGAAAGTTTGAAAGGGAATAGCTAACTCACCTGCATTACAGCCTAACCACAAGCTGAAAGTAAGTGTGTGTTAATGTATCTTCTTCTTTCAGAGGGTTTTGGTCCAAGCAGCAGGCTCCGCTCCCAAAGGAGCGCAGATGCAGCAAATCTCTGTTCCCAGAGTACAGCAGGTTCCACAACAGGTAATGTCTCCAGGGTGAGACCCCATGCAGGGACCCTGTGCCAGCAGGACTGGCAGGCTCCCCCATCTCCCATGTCCCATGCTGTATTAGAAACTGTCAAATACCTCCTTAGAAAGATCATCTCTGTTAATTAAAGAGTTGTGTGCAACCAGAGACCTGGAGATCACTGTGAGAGCAGCTCTGTCCATCTCTCTCTCTCCTTCTTAGACTGATAATAAAAGAAACTTCCAAGACATTTAAGAGAACCTTTACAGGTTAGCAGGTGTCTTGTGTACATTTGAAGGTTTGATGGTTGCTTTTAATTGTCATTTAGAAGGCAGTATTACTCCGTAAAAATTTTTTTAGAGGCCAAGTGTTTGGGATTATTTTTTAATTACAAAGACAAATATACTGACTACGTGTGGCTTCGTAGGAAGGTTGGGTGACTGAGAGCCATGCAAGTGTTTTTATTTATCTGAACTTTGCCTTCTGCAGCCCTTGTTTCCTAAGAAACCAAGCATATGTGGTACTGCCTTATGTGGGCAGTGAGTCTGACTCCTTCGACCTTTTCTTCTAGCAATCTTTTATTTGGTTGCTCAGTTTCAGAAAAACTTGACAGAGGGCAACCACATATCTCCCAGACCAATGAGAAAGTGGGCTGGGGTGTAGATGGACATTGCCTGCCTCCTCTCTGAAGGAAAGGCTGCAGCATGATCTCACCCCTATTAGTCAGCAGAGAACCAGCCCTCAGATGTGTGCGGAGGAAACCCAGCTCCATTGTTTCCACTGCTCATGGAGCAACTACTTATGTATTTATTTTAATTTGACCTTTTAAAATAAATATGTCCACTGGGATTCCCAAGCCTGTGTATTTTGCAGTTTTTGCTGCTGTTGTGGTGGTTTTCTTTCTTTCTTTCCTTTTTTTTTTTTTGTAAAGAAAGCCTAAATGTCAAGGTAAGGTTGGAAGTTAAGGACGTGGCATGGAATTTCTCCCCCTGTTCCTAGGCAGTGACATATCTGTAACTCAGGCTTCTGATGCTTGTTTCAGGTGCAATCCGTGCAGCACGTGTATCCATCCCAGGTCCAGTATGTGGAAGGAGAAACTGTCTATACCAATGGAACCATGTAAGAGTCTTTTGCTCTCTGTATGAAGCCCGTTTCCCCTCCACACTGGGTCTGAGCAGTTTGGTCCTTCCAGGCTCCTTCCCCTCAGACACTGCTGCTGGCACTGCTTGCTGTTCAGAGGAGGAAAGGAGGAACTGTTCTACGTGCTGCATTGTGTGTGTGGGTGCCAGACTCTAGCCTTGGCAGCAGTGTTGTCCTCGTGGAAGGAGTGTTCTCCAGGGAATCCTGCTCTCCCTAATATGAAATGATCCAGTATTTTCCTCTCCCCATCCCACTGTGGTGGTGAGGTGGTGCAGCCTTAGGAACCAAAGCATGATTTCTATAGGAAGAAAGGGGCTTTGTAAGGTGTCCTCTTGCCCCTCTCTGCTTTTGTGCCCCTGCTTGGGTCCTGCTGCCAGCTGGGATGCTCTCAGCCTCTGCATTTAAGTTGAGTGAGACAGCTACAAAATGACCCCAGGGCTCTGCGTGCGTGCACACTTCTGGAACAGGTGGTTGTGGGTCTTTGCTTCAGGACTGTCACAGGACAGGTTAATGATGCCAGAATAGACTTTTATGGCAGAGTTCAATTTCACTGAAGGAAATCCCACTGACAATGGAATCGAAGCCTTTTTTAAAATGTGGTCCATATTGCAGAAGCCATTGTCGGCGAGATTAGATCTGTAAGCTCCTCTCCATTGCACATGCTGCACATCCTAACCCTGTTGTTCCTTTGACAGACGAGCTGCCTACTCCTACAACACCGAAGCTCAGATTTACGCCCCTAGCAGCGCCGCGTCCTATTTCGAACCGCAGGGAGGTGGAGCTCAGGTGACTACAGCGGCATCCTCTCCTACAGCTATTCCCTCTCACAACATGGTGGGCATCACCATGGACATTGGGGGAAGTCCGATCCTCTCCAGCTCGGGAGCCTATCTCATTCATGGGGGGATGGAAAACACTAGACATTCTCTGTCACATACTTCACGCTCCTCTCCAGCAACGGTATGTAGCCCTGCAGATGTTGTAGCTCAGGGGCCCGGAATTGTTCCAAGGGAACTGAAAAGCCTTCAGATAATAAATTCTCCTATCATTATGTATATGTCTGTATAACGTGTTATGCAAGTGCAAGCAACAGAATAGACACTGGTGTACTACAGATATTTTTCAAATGTCCCAGATTTTGGGATGTCTCTTACCAGTGGGCAGAAAGTTGTTAAACTTTTTGAGCACATCATTCATACGCTGAAATAATGCAGCATGGAGATAAGAGAATGTTTGTAAGGTTTGGGGGTTTTTTGCTTCTTTTTTCCCAAGCAAAATATTTTGGCTTTCCAATTCAAAAGAATTGTCTGTGTTAACATTTTTTAATAACATCTGAACATGAGGCTTGGCTTACCCAAAGGAAAGAAATACGTATTTTTAATTATAAAGAGACCTGAAAAGTCCATTATTAACACAGTGAATAATTACTGCATAAGGTGTGCCAAGCTGATCACTCCAATTTCATAATAAGTGAAAATCTTTCATATATCTCCTACACCATTGTGTATTCTGTCTATGCTGTACATTACAGGAAATGTATTTTAGGGATAATACTGATCTACAAAAAATGTTTTAAAGCTCTAATATTTATTTAAGTGTGTCCCTCCAACTATCAATTGAGGTGCCAGGTTTAGAAGCACAACTGTACGACTGTGGGACTCAGAGGGATAGAACTATGAACCTAAAATAGCCTTTCTGCAGCTAGAAGCTACCAGGGTTTTTATCATCTGACAATCTACGAAGTTTTAGTAGCAACTGCTGCCAAGAGTGGGTTGGAGCATGTGTTCTTCTGGGACAGTGTTCATCTTCCTTTTCACCTGACTTGTGTGTGTGAGTGTGTTTGCATTTGTGTATAAACAAGATTACAAACGTAGGTGTAACTGAGTGCATGTGGTTGGGTTTTAAAAATGAACAGCACTACTCAGGGAGAAAAATGAGGGCTGTTGGCTAGTGAGTACTCCTGCAAATCTGGCCAATAAGGCTCCACTTTCTTGTCTGGCAGAATTTTAAAATACAGGCTTAAAAGATTTTGGATCTTTGTGCCTTGAAATGTTGCATTTGGTGCAGCAGTGAATGCCTTCTGCCTTAGCAAATCGCTGTCTGTGGGGAGAGGTCCCGAGCGCTGGGTGAAGGAGAAAATGTATGGTGGCCACTGTAGGAGTAAAAGGCAGATTCATCTGGATTATTAGCAGGGGCTCATTTCTTGTGTGAGAATTGTGTGTGTGTTTTAATTACTCATAGTTAAGAACTAGCATTGGAACTTCCTCTGATTTTGTTTGTGCTTGTTATTTTGAAGGAAGTAACTGCTGATCTTGTCACCTGCGTGGGACTGCATCTTGCAAAGCTGCACAACATTACTTTTTTTTTTTTTTATTTCCATGGTGATGGACACAATGTAAAAAACTCAAGCAGAATATGTGTCAGTAAAAATGTCCCATGAACAGATTTATTTTCTGTCTATCACATGGGATAAGCTGTTCAGGAAAGAAAGAATTTAGGAAGTGGCCTTCACCAAAATGCATCTGAAATAAATTAACTTTGTTGCATGTAGGAATGAACTTTCAGAAGTGTCTGTAGCTCTTGTGGATGAGCTTAAAGAGTGTGAACTAATGCTTGTCTGGAAGATGGTGTAGAGATGTGTCCATCTGTGGCTTTCAGTTCTTTCAGCACAGACCACACACAGCTGGAGGAAGACAGAGCAGAGCCCCCAGGGACATTCAGAGCCATTATATCTGCTTTGAATTTCACACAATAATGGGTGGACAAATAGTGGAAGGAAAGAACAGCATCAGTATCAAGTCAATGGGTAGAAACATTTTTATTTGCAGTGCCTTGCTTAAAAAGGGAATGGGAAAACCTGGTGTTGAAGAGGGCAGAGAGCCTGCAGTCCTGGCAAAATGAATTTGGGGCAGGATTAAGAATTTTAACTGTGAAGAGAACAAGATTACAGCTCATGCAGATGTAGACAAGGAAGAAATGTTTGTATGTGGCCTTGGGTGTGTAGTACAAAGGGGTTGGATATCAATGTGGGCAGCAATGTGAGGGCAGCAGTGGAGATGCTGCTGCAAGGAACGGGGAGGCAAGAGGGCTTGGAGGGTGCTGAGCTGACACAGAGACCTCGAAGGGGAAAGCAAGGAGGGTATCTGCAAAGAGTGGGGTGGGAGTAAGGCATCAGAATTAGCAATGGGGTAAGAGCCAGAGCTGCCTTCAGGAGGTTGAGGGATGTTTGGTAAAGAGTATGCATACACTCAAATAAAATCTTCAAATATTAAAAATAAACAAAAAACCCAGCATCCTCCGTATCTTTTGGAATAAAAATGTTCTGCTCCATCCAGTGGGCTGAAACAGCATCATGCAGTGCCATTCAGTGTCTGTGCTAACAACACAATCTTCATTTAAAGTAAGCTAGGCCAAGAGAGGAAATCCTTGAGATCTCCTGTAAGTAGATCTTCAGAACTGTCTTTCTTCTGGTCCTTCTGAGTCTCAGTAACTTGGTCTTTACCCAGTGCTCTCCAGTCCCTTTCTCAGGCAGGTTTTGTTTGCCCAGCAGTCAGCGAGCAGTAGCTGGGAGGTGTTGCTGCTGTGTCCAGCTGTGGTTGCAAAAGGAATGAGCAAGCTGTAAGTCAGCTTGTCTTCCACCTGCTGCATCACTCCAGGCAGACTTACAACTTGTGTCTTTTCCTGTATCCTAGGATGGGGGAAAGTGAGCAGAGCAGCTCTCCTTTAATGAGCTTTGCTGCTGACATTTCATCAGGGCACATGGTGCTTTTTAACTTCACAGTTGAGAAATTTAGAGCCTCTTCTAGGAAAGAGCTATTGAACTGTTCTTTTATCAAAAACCTCACCTTCATGCAGGACTGCTTCAAAGTTTTCAGTCTTTTCTCTCCAGTATTTTTTCTACGGCGGTGAGATGCCCATTTCTGTTGGACACTTTCCAAAATGCCAAAAGGACAAGTGGTGCTTCTGTGCTTGCACAAGAGGCATTGCTCAACGGGCACTGCCCTGCTCAGCTGGCTCTGCCCCCTGAACAGAGGAAGGAAATGGTGTCTCCCTCCAACACTGTGACTCATTTCCTGAAGGCTGCATCAGCACTCCATCCGTGCTGATGGGTTTTGGTTCCTCATGGTACATCAGGGTGTGCTAGGCAGTATTCTCAAAACCCAGTGAAGCATAGAATTGGGCTGAGCCTTCGTTGAATTCAGTGATAACTTCTTGAAAAGTGCTGCAGTGATGTCTCTTTGGGGCAGAAACCGTGGAATTTAGGCTGGAGGTATTTGGAGAGTGTCGTGTTGAGACATGGACATGGCAAAACGTGCATTTGGTTATTGAATGTTACTTCAGAAGTTACATCTGATTTGCTCTGTTCTCTCACCTCTCTGATACAGCTTGGTTTTGTACCTGGCTGTTTTTTTTCTCTACCGTTATCTTTGCCATGCTGTAAGTCAGTGCAAACTGGAGTGTAGGGAGCTAGCTAGGTTGTAAGGGAGGCCATAAGCTGAAAGATCATTGTGCAGATGTGATGCTTTGTGCATGCACCTCTGGATACATGTGTGACCCTGCATAGGTGATGACAGACAGTAAACTTGCTAGAGAGCTGCTGACTGCACGTTCTACAGCCTGCTGCTTTATCCTGCCTGCACTGACAGGTCACAGATAGCAGGGTTTTGAGAACATCTACTGGAAACAGCAGGAACTGGCAGAAAGCTGCCGGTCCCTCAACCTGAGGTGTTTCTTTTTCCTTCCATGCTTGCAAACACCTTGTGCTCAGGAGCACCAGAGCTCTGGACCAGCAGCCTTCTGCTAAGTGGTTTGCCAGAGACTGCCAAGGGAGCCCCAGTAACAAGACAAGAGGGGTCTAGGAGATGGTCTGAGTGCAGGGCAGCAGCAGGAGCTGGGCTGGGAGTAGAAGAGAAGCTTGGAGAGGGTAGAGGAAAGTAAGAGGTTCTTCAAGGGCCAGGATGTATTGCTGTTACTCCAGCTGCAGAAGCTCGGAGATCAATGGAAATGAGTGCAACAGCAGTTCTCCATAATAGCAAAGATCCATTCCAGCTTGCAAACTCCTTGTGTCAACCCCAGACATCCTGGTGCCTCTGTTTTCTTTAAATGCTCTTGGTCAAAATTTTAAGAAGCAATAATAAACAAAGTCATTAATCCCAGTTTTCCATGAAAGATCTGGGTAAAATCCACCTCGTCTGTACCAATTTTCTTTGACCTGCTGCAGTGTATCTGTATGGTGGTGTTTTGGTGTGGGCACGAAAAGGGAGAGAAGGAAAACTGCTTCCCTTTTCTAATGGGAATTAGCAATGTATATAGCTCAGATGTCCCCATGCCTCACTCTTTCAGCCTAACAGGGGCTCTTGCTGTGTTGTTAGTTTGCATGCCATACAATAACGTCCTTGCAGCTTCATCCCATAAGGACTGTGCCTCATCATCATTCGCCTCCTTTTCACAAGCCTGTTGATGTAAAGCATTAATCATTCAAGTATTAATAAGGATAAAATCCTGGCTGTTGCTAACTATCTGATTTCCTTTCTTTTTCTTTTTTCCCTTTTTTTTTCCCTGTGCACATTTTCTTTAGCTTGAAATGGCGATTGAAAACCTACAAAAAAATGAAGGGATTACATCACACAAAAGCAGTTTGCTCAACAGCCATGTAAGTTGCAATCAGAATTTACAACCTCTTTCCTGCTTTGGTAGAAGCATTATTTGTAGCTGTTTGGTGTATTCAGTAGCACAAACCGTGATTCAGCTGTGCTGCCCAAAGCAGCCCATTCTCCAGAAACAAGGATTTGCAGAAACTGCCATGATGTTAATGTTTGTTTATGAGAAGCTCTGGGTTGTGTTAACTGCCTCTACCCCGTGTTTATTTATTTCTTCTGCCTTGCAATGGAAACTGCTGGCAATTAGATAAACACATTTGAGGAAGTTCTTTCCTTTCAGTGAAATTGTAAGATGGCTGGAAAATAACTTGCAATTCTACAGTAATAACTTGGAGTGAATCATGACAAATATCCCCTAGATGCTGTGTACCAAAAGCCTACTCCTGTGAATGCCTTTATTGCCTCTTTCTGTGCCTCAGGAAGACCATCACTGTTACAATGCTATGCTAAATCCATGTGCTAGACCTCTCTGTTCTTGCTATGCCAATAATTGCCCTGCTTTGTGTGAAGTTCCCACTGTTCTACTTGGCATTCTGCGTTGTGGTTGATGGCTCCCATGCAGTAATGCTTGACGGTGAGCACATGCTCGGGTCAGATTTGAAGTGTTTAATTCAAATCCTGTTGAAGTCACTGGATTTGCCTTGACTTCATCGTGCTTTGCATTAGGCTGAAGCATGTTCTGCTCTGGTAACTCACTGCGCACAAAGTGGTACTTCCTTATTCTAACAAATTTGCTCTTGCTCTGTGTCTGGGCATAGATATGTTACCATACTTGTGTAAGTTTGCCCTCTTCTCCCTAGGGAAATAGCCAGAGAAAATTACAGGAACTTTAAAACTAATGGTCTGATTCTCTTAAGCTGATTCCAAATTAAAAGACGAGACACCTGGGTGAACTCAACCCTTATTTCAGGTTCTAGAAATCAGAGGTTCCTTATTGTAGCTGGAAAAACACCAACTGGGGGAATCAGGCTTGTGGCTCCTGATCTGAGCATCTACACTCATCCTTCCTGTCCCAGGCTGTGGCCATGCTCTTGCACCTGAGCCACACAGGTTTAGCCAAGGGTAGTGTTGTTCTGCAGAATGTTCCTTGTTAATCAGAGAGGGGCAGAGTGGAACAGGATGGGGTAGGAAGTGGAGGTTTGAAAAAAGCAGGAGAAGGACAAAGGAAAGAAAATGGAGACAGAAAAGAGATTTCATCTGACTGCAGGCTGTGTAGGATGGAGTTAGGGCCAGACCCACCCATCAGAGCCACCCCACCTTTGTCTTGCAGGGTGGAAATGCAGAACATCAGGTCTCTGCCCAGGTCACTGCTCAGTGTTCCAGGCTGCTGGCTCAGTCTTGGCCTTCCTGCAGCGTGAGGCTGTGTCCGTGCAATGTGGAAGCGATGAGGAGGCAGCAGCATAGCGGTGCCTGTAGGAAAAGTACTGCAGGACCAGGCCAGGTGATTTCCTTGCAGAGCTCAAGGAGGCTCAGCAGCATTGCCCAGAGAAGCTGGGAAGCCTCTGCTTCTTGGGGAGGTTTTCAGGACCCCTCTGTGCAGTTATCCCAAATCTGAGTGTCTGCACGCATCCCCTGTACACACTGGGTTATAGTTTTCTGTTATATTTTCTGTTGTGGGATGTTTCACTTCCCACCTTTTATGTTTTAAAAAAACCACCCTGAAGGCAGGCAATTACAAAGCTTAAATACCTGCCTGGCTGGATAGTGTCAGGCTCACCACAAGAACCAGAAAGTGGAACAGTGACTGTGATTTGTCAGGGCTGAAAGGAAAATAGGAGCTTGACGTGGGGCACAGAAATCAAAACAGAGCTAAGGGCCTCGAGCAGTGTTAGCATCACATGCCAAGGTGGTGGCAAAATGCAATCCCTTAACCTGACGTGTGTTCCTCTGCTGGAAAACCTCATAGCCAGGGGAAGTTTTTAGATGTTGCTAATTGCACTATCAGTTTTGATTTGATTGCTTTTACTCTCAAGGTTGCAGAATTTTCATCAAGTGTTCTGTCCCTCATTTTAAACATCACACTTTACAGATCCCTAAATTCCTAGGATAATGATGTGTTTTGTTGCCATCAGCAGATGTTTCATGTCAGGAATCTTTATTTTTATTTTTAAAAAGGATTTATTTTTTTAAAGGTATCTCAGTCAAGAGGGATTTTTTACATAATGCTGTTTCTACGAAGTCCATGTTATAAGGAGCCACACCTGATAACTTCCTTTAGCCTCAAAACCTGAGACATTATTTAAATGCTCTTGAAATATCGAATGTAGAAGCCAAAGCTGATGTTAGAACCCCAATGACATGTGATGTTGCTGATGACATTATGTCAATCTATTACTGTTCCTGAAAAGCTCTGCTCACAAGTTCACTGCGGAGTCACCAGGTCAGAGCATTGGTTCTTTGACAATGTGGAGCCTGCAGATGATGCAGGGGAGGAAAGGGATGGCTTTTCAAGAAAACGTTTGAAGAAAATGTGTAAGTTGTGGTAGATTTTAATTGTGGAAGGCTGCAGAGGCTGCTGCCAGCCCTGGGTCCTGCTCCAGACCCAGCAGGATGGTGTGGGCACTCCCCAGCCTCAGTGCAGCTCCCACATGTGCCCCACGAGTGTGTGGCCTCGTGGATTTGTTCTGTTTCACAGAAGGATCCATAGCAAAACCTCTCAAAACCTGGAGCTTTTCCTTTCTAGACAGCCCTCTGTCACTTCTTCCACCCTCGGATCCCTCCTTGAATCAGGGGTTTTGTTAAAGGTTTGGTTTATTAAATCAAAACAGACACTCAATAGAAATAAAGTTTAAGTAAAAACGAAATGGAAGCGTTCCCCTGCAGTGCCTGTAACACAGACAGAGCAGCATACAGCTGCACGGTGATTTTATTGGAACCTGATCATAGCATAAACAGAAATGAAACTGTCGAGTATCTTGTCATTGTCACAACAGAGCAAAATTCAGAAAGTAAACAGAATGGAGAACACAAATGGGGAGAATCTTTCATGTTCTTGTTTTAAGTGTCCAATGTGTTGTTACTAATGCAGGGAGAGCAAAAATCACCTTTGGAAAATTATTTGTGTTCTGACAGATTTCTTTTAAGCCCTTTTGTAGTATTTTGTATGGAATTCTCATTCAACAGTGGGAGTTCATATTATGAAACTCTGTAAGGTTTAAAGGAAGATAAAAAGACACTTGCAGAATGCTGGGAGATGAAGGGAATGTTCTAGGATTAGAGTAAGAATGTCCAGGATCAAATTTAAATGAGAGGGTTTTTAAGGCTTGGAATTAGGACAGGTTTAGAAGACCAGAAATAACCGATCCACGTTCAATGTCTTCCATAGGATAAATAAAAGATTAAAAACCAAAACTTCTTTATAATTACTGTTCAACATATAGGAGATGGGCCAAAGTAAGCATAGATGTGGACTAAGTAAAGGCAGAGCTGCTGCTGGTCCTTTGTGTCCTGGGCACTGGGGAGTGCTTGTGGTAGAGGCAGCGTTCATGGATGGGTTCAGAGCCTCGGGGTCCACAGTGGCCCTTTGGGGTGGTGCACGATCCCTCCTGCAGACAGGAGCAGGGAGGTCACCAGCACACACTGCCCCATGGGTTTGTAGGGTTTGCACTCTAGATAAAGTTCTTTTTCCATGAAAAGCAGCCCGGTGAGGTGTGATGGGAGTGAGGTGGGAAGGGGACATGCAGCTCTGAGAAGCAGGACTGAGGGAGTGACCAAGAGATTTTCCTTCTTCCATCTGTGGCAGCCCCTGCTCTGCTCCAAAGCCCACCACAGCTGATGGACACGGTCATTGGACTCCATGATCCTTATGGATCCCTTCCAGCTTGGGAGATTTTGTGATCTATGATTTGAACGTCTGGGTGTGTTGGGTCAAACCAAATAATGAAGGAACAAGTTTTCACTGTGCATCTTTGGATTCAACTTCATTGACGTAGCAGAAGTTTAAAGTTCAGTATATGGATGATAGCCACAGAGCAGACATCCGTAGGTAGCTCATAGCTCAGAAGCATTTGTATGAGAGCAAAGTTGGATGGAAAATGGAGAAACTGAAAATAACTCAGTGGAGTGAGGTGTCAGAGATGTGGTTGCACACTGCAGGTTGTATTTTCAGAATTATTGACATAAAGCTCAAGTAAGGGAGTTGGGAATTGAGACTCTAAAGGTTCACCAAGGGAAAATGATAGAAAAAAGCCAGTTATTGGAGTGTGAGTGGGGAGGACTTAAACATAGGCCAACTTTTACATCCATGTACGTGGTTAAATCCCACTCATCTCTAAGTTTGTGCTTAACTACAGTATGTCCTTGATTTATTTGTTGTAAGGAGATGATGAGGTGAAAATGTTGACCTCCATAAGATGATTTTGTTTTGCCACTAACCTGGTGCAAACACAGCTGCACCTGGTGGAGCTATGCTTCCTATACATGCATGCATATGGAGAGGTCTGGATGTAGAGAAACGTCGTGGAAATGTTAATCCCAATTATCCCTAAGGACAGTGAAAGGCCTCCTACCAAAGCTATTGATTTAAATCCATTTGTACTTCTAGTTCCTTCAAAAATTTGCTTAATGTAACACTTATTTTATTAATACTGAATTTGTCATTTAGCCAATTAAAGGAGTTGAGGTGTTGGTCTTTTTTTGCATTTTAATTCCTGTGCTGCCATTTTCACTCTTTCAGATCATCTGGATATAAATAATTTATATCTCATTGCAAACTTTAATCAACAGAAATATCAAAAGTTCAGGTAGTAAGTTTTGAAAAAATAATAGGCAGAACCCCTCAGATGTCCAAGGTTGGGTGGATAACCATTTCTCATTAGGGGAACAGCTGCAGAATTGCCAATTTTGAAATTAAAGTTTGTGGCATCTTTGTTTCCCTAAAATTTATTCATCTGAGGCAGTATTTAACATCTTCATTCTTGGAAAACAGCTTTGTCTCGGCCCCACAGGAATTTATCCAAATGGAAGACAGACACTGAGATGGCAGAATGTGCAAAACCTGACAGTGGGTTTGTTTGTGTTAACACCTTTGGACTGGGGGTCCTTTCACTCTTTTAAAAATGTAGCTAGCGTAATTATTGCTTATACAAATTAACTACCCAGTGTTAAGTTGTCTTTAACTCTTAATGTCAGATTTTGCAGCTGACATTAAGCACTGACATTGTTTTTTGTAGCCTGTTCCTGCCCTCTTTTGACTTTCACGTGTTCTTTATTTATGTCTTCCATGCCTAAAGCTCCAGTGGTTGTTGGACAACTACGAGACAGCAGAAGGCGTGAGCCTGCCCCGGAGCTCGCTCTACAACCACTACCTGAGGCACTGCCAGGAGCACAAGCTGGACCCGGTGAACGCCGCTTCCTTTGGAAAACTGATCCGGTCGGTGTTCATGGGGCTGAGGACTCGCCGCCTGGGAACCAGGTTGGTGGGAGAGCTGCATCCAGAGGTGATGGGGAGCAGCTCGCTTCCCTTTGCCTGGTGCTTGTGCCGTTATTTCTGTAAGAGCGGGGAAGCAGTGTTGCTCCAGGAATCACGTTGTTCCAATGCTCCGATCAAGTCCAACATTGTCCTGCACTGTGTTAATCACAGAATCATAGAGTGGTTTGGGTTAGAAGGGACCTCAAGGATCATCTAGTTCCAACCCCCCTGCCACGGGCAGGATTGCCAACCAGTGGGTCAGACAGTAGATCTTATAAATGAGATGGAGAATGACGGTCTGATAGTGACAGGGCAAGGGGGAGCAGTTTTAAACTAAAAGAGGGCAAACTTTGGTCAGATATTAGGGGAAGATTCTTTACTCAGGGGGCGGTGAGGCCTTGGCATAGGGCCCAGAGAGCTGTGGGTGCCCCATCCCTGGAGATACCCAAGGGCATGGGTGAGCCCTGGGCAGCCTGAGCTGGGGGGCACCCAGCCCGTGGCAGGGTTGGGGTTGGGGGGGCTGTGAGGTCCCTTCCAACCCAACCGTTCCATGATTCTGTGACACCCTGTCCTGTGGGTGAGCTGGGGATGCTCTCAGTGTGATTTTTGTGGCAAGGCACAAGGACACTGCCCAGGCCATCGAGGTGAGGAGTGACAGTGGCAGCTGCTGAGCTCGGCTGCATCTCGCCTTCCCCCATCATTGTGCATGGCTGTGGGTGCTTTACAGCTCCCTGCAGGGGGGTTAACTAAAAAACAGCATTTTGTGTAGCTGATGATTTCAGGGGCTGTGGTTTGTTCTCAAGAACAAAGCCTGTGGCCTCATGTTTTGCAGAAAAAAAAGCATTGCAGTGTTCTTGCAGGATCTGCAACTCCTCTCACACGCACTGAAAATCTACCAAGTGTAATTTGGCAGGCACAGGTCTTTCTTCTGAGATGTATAGAAACAACCAAGCATTATGTTGTGAAAAAAAAATTGCTATTCTAAATCACAGAAGTAATTTCCGTGTGTTGTGAGGCAAAGCTGCTTTCTGAACACGAAGCAGCAGGGTGAGAAGTTTGACAATGAAGTTAATTTCAGACATGTTCTGGGTCTCTGGTGACAACACCTTGTCCAGTCACAGCTGAATTCAATCTCAGCCCATTTCCTAAGGAATCTAAGAACATTTTATTTGAACCCAGGCTGCTTCTCATTCCATTGTTGTCTCTGGATCACCATTGTCAGCTGTGGGTCCAGCGTTCTGCTGCAGGGTTCCTTTTGGATCCTGGAAAGTTCTCCATCAGCAGTGGGAACAGAACCCAAATCCATGATACAGACAAGGGGTACAGGCATCCCTGTACACATGTGGGTGCCTTATATCTGAAATTCACAAAGCAGCAGGCTGAATCTTAGGACAAATACTTGTTTTAAAACATCACAGATCCGTATAATATTACCAGAAAAGCAAAACTGAAGAAGGTATAAATGCAGTAGTGTCATCTATGTCCTTCAAGGGAGCATCCAGAGTATGTGCACAGCCTGTACAGCTGACATTGCATTTTACTCCAGCTTCTCATTTTGAAGGAGTAACTAATACACTGGAGAAACTTATTATAATAAAATTCAAGCTTGGAGATTTGGTCTTGCAGAGCAGAGCAAAACCAGATGTGTCTGGAGCATTCCACAGCTGGAGTGGAGAGGTAACAGTCATAGGAAGAGCTGGGGAGAGTTTGGATTTCTGTAGAGATGGCTTCAAATGTAAGAGCTCTGAAGTAAGAAGAGAAAAATTCTTTAATCCCATCAAGGGAACAAAAATTTGAAGTCGTAACAGCTGCTCTAGAATCCTTCAACTTTACAGACCTGCAAAGGAGAAAGACATTTAGCCTCTTCTGCTTGCAAAAAGCTTTCAGTTTTTACTAAACTGCAAAAATGAGCAACTCCCAAGGCCAAAACCAGATCAAAGCCTCTTGTTGTTGCTGTTAAGTGCAGGCACCAGAGAGGTGACTCTCTTATCATAGATGGCTATTCAGTCAGGCTCGTTTTTCGTCCAACTGTAGATAAAGGTAAAAGTTTAGTTTCAATATAAAAGCAAATTCTTAAACTCTAATCAAAGTGCAAAGCATCCCTCAAGGCCTCTGTCATTCTGCTTAGCAACACTTTGTACTGTAACACTTGTCAGTTCTTCCCCAGTTATCATTGGTTGCTTGGAACAAACTTGTCAGATTTTAAATGTGTATGTCACTGAACTTTGTGACATGTGGTTCTGAGTTTTATCGTGGGTAATGGCATTCATTAGTTCAGCATTCAAACAGCGTTTGGCAGCAAACACACATGCACCGTGAGGAGTGGTGTGGATCATCAAAACAAGCCTGAGAGTAACTAGCAGGGCTGTAAGGTCGCTCCGTGGACTAGCTGGCACTGAGCAGTTCTAATGCTGATTCTTGCAGGGGGAACTCCAAATATCATTACTACGGGATCCGTCTGAAGCCAGAGTCTCCGCTGAACCGCTTGCAGGAGGACACGCAGTACATGGCCATGAGGCAGCAGCCCATCCACCAGAAGCAAAGGTAGGTGCTCCCAGCCCCTTGGCACTCACCGCCGTGCCCCAGAGCTGCTTTGGGGTCCTCCCCAAAAAAGGGGCTGCCAGGTTCTGCTTGGTCTGAGCAGTGAAAGGGTCGAAAAGAAATTCCAGCTCACCAAGCTGTGTTTATCCGTGTGCTCTGTTTGCCAGTGGCTTGAATTCAGTCTGCTGCTACAGAGTGTGCTGCTTCTCTCTGCGTCCCCTGGCTTAGTAACTTAGGACCTCAGCTCTGGAGTTATTTGTGCATACACAGAGGAAAGGGCTTGTGAGCTTGTATTGGTTTGTTTCTTGTTTTTTTTGTTGTTGTTGTTTTTGTTGTTTTTGCTTGCAACAGTGCAAGTTAAACAGTGTTGCGGTTAGTCTTGTGTCTCAGCAATTTTGAGTAAAAACACAATGTGCAAAGGAATTTGGAATTGTCTCCTGGAAGCACTGACGCTTCTGTCTTGTGCTGGAATAAAGAAAGAGCAGGAAAATTCAGTTCTTCAGCTCCCAAGCAGAAGGCAAATGCAAAAGTCAGCTCCAGAGTCCGCACTCTGGCATCAACTCCAGCTCTGCTTCTCATTTTCATTTTTTGCTGTCACCTTGGGCAAACTTCTTAACCCCTTCAATCCTCTCCTGGGCAGTACTTTTCAAAAGGAGGTTCTCGTTCTCCACCTTCACTGGAGCAGCCTTCCAAATGCTGGCCTTGGATGTGACCTCTTTTATTACATGATGTGTCTTTTTGAATAATTGCTCTACAGCATCACAACTTTGTAGGTGTCCCTATCTTTCACAGCATGACCACAATGCAGGTGATTTGTGTGTGTTTGCCTGTGCGTGTGTAACACCAGGGCATGCTCTAACCCTAGGTACAGACCAGCCCAGAAGATGGACGGCGTGACAGAAGCCGGCTCCAACAGCAGCCTGCACACAACCCCAGAACAATCAGTTGCTGCCCAAAGTCAGCACCATCAGCAGTTCATAGGTGAGCAGACTGCTTTCATGGGTTTGATGTTTCACGTTTGGGCTGATAACCTTAAGAGGAAGGAAGGCCTTGTCCAGCAGTCCCTGGCTGCTCTGGATTTGTTCTTCTCTAAGAAATCTGTATTCTAGTGCGCTCTTGTAATGTCACATTTGGTATGTCAGTAGCTCCTATACCCGCAGTAAGCCTCGTGCTTGTGCCACCAGGTCTATCAGTTCTAAGTATGCTTTTACTCAGTTTTAATCAAGTTGGATGGAAGGAGTAGAGGTCTCCAGGCCATGCTGTTCTGAAGAGCATTGTTAGAACAGGCAGCCAGGGAAGCGGAGCGATTCTGTTTGTTGCCCCACCAGAGAGCAGGCTGCAATGTCTGTTTGACTCCAAGAAATCCATACAGGGCCTCTCCTGGTGAGGCAGGTTCTCAGCTTTTCCTGCTCGTGGATCGATGTGTTTCCATAATCTCCAGTGGAGGTACAAAATCCCAGCCAGCTCCAAGCATTCTCTGAAATATAATTGCTCCTGATATGCCTGATATCTAGTTATATTGTCCATTGTACTCTCAGAATTACAAAGGGATGTTTTTCAGGCTTTGGAGAAAGTCTAATGGGAAGCACATTAGCTGAGGACAATGAATTCTTGTTTCTTTTATTACAAAGAGAAAGAAAACATTCTTCTTTCCATGCTGAGTATATGAACTGCAGTTGTTTGCTTTTCGCCCATTATAACAGTAGGAATCAGGGAAGTACTGGTTGATCAGTCTAATTTCACCAGTTTTACCACCAATTAAAATGTGAAAGATGATAGCAACCAGAGACAGAAACATCTTGGATGTGACTGTAGGCTGCATAACGAAGTGCTTTGAATTTTTACCATCTTTCCCAACCTTTTTCCCTAGATGTAACTCATGTCTTTCCTGAGTTCCCAGCCCCTGATCTCAGTAACATCCTCTTACAAGAAGGGGTCACCATGAATGATGTGAAAACTCTGCAGCTTCTTTACAGGCGACACTGTGAGGTGATTGCTTTGAATATTTTTAATTGATTAATAAATTAATTAAATGTCATGGTGTATAATTCATATACTCCTCTTTCACGCTGCTCTCAGGAGAAGCTAGACTATAATAGGGAATGGTTGATTTACTGGGTATTGCAACTCAAATATTGCACTTTATGTTATTTTTCACTCTGTGACCTGTTTTATATTACATTGATTGTTAAAACAATGCACTTCTACTTGTTTGTCTTGTGAATTATTTAATCTAAATGGCAGTGCATGAAATTTATGCTGACACTGTGTGACAAGATGCTAACAGAGCAGCTAATGAGATGTGTTCTTTGTTGTTAGGCAACTTTGGATGTTGTAATGAACCTTCAATTTCATTATATTGAGAAACTGTGGCAATCCTTCTGGAGTCCTAAAACACCACCTAGTGATGGCTCTGCAGCCCTGCCATCCAGGTACACTGCTGTGCTCTAATTATTTCTGAATGATCCTTTTTTTTGTGGTATTTTGTCTTTTAAAAATGCATGAAGTGTTTTCAGCTTCACTAGACGTTCTGAGTGCTTTGTAGGAGTTGGAAATACCTACTTTCCTGCAGAATTGTTATAAACAGTTTCAGAATTTTAACATTGTAATGACCACACAAAATGCAGACCTTGGAGGAAAGCATCTGTCTGATGATGCACAGCTATGACATGCCTTATGCCTCCTGTACAGTAATCCAAAATGCAGGGAGCATTTGGGTGAGTGAGAATGGGATGCTGCTTTTGAAAATGTTCAACAGGAGCAGGAAGTTACAGTTCTGTGCCATTAAATATCTGCGTAGCACGACGTCTCCAAAGCTGAGGTTTCAGTGACATCTAGGCTGCCTCGCTTATTTGGGTGACTGTCCACATCTTGAGATAATGACAAACTGAGCTGCTCTGATCCTGGCTTTGTGTTCCTGTCTGGCTCCTTATTACCTATTCTTCTTCCTTTATGCATTGGCAGTCTGCTGCCAAGAGACAGGGGAAGGGAAATAAGTGAAAAGAGAGAATTGAAAAGGTGAAGGTTTCTTGTTAAGATATGTATTGAAAATCTGTGTTGTTCACTTACAGTAATTATATGAGGACTTCAGATACTGATGTTTTATATTCTGAAGAAAAACGATAGAAGTTTGAATAATAAGGAAATATCCCATAATAATCCCTAGAATATAGCTCTTTTCCCCTCCGTAGATGTTATCCAGTGAATATTTTGCTGCAGAGAAACACTTAGCTGTTAGATGGTTTCAGAGTCTCTTTTACTTAAGGGTACAGCTCCAGGGCACCTTGCAGCACAGCAGAGAGCTGTGCCAGGTAGGAGCAGACTCAGAGGGAGCATCTCCACAGAGCTCTGTCTAACCTGGAACATGCTGGTAGGGCAGGGTGCTCTCGTACCTCTGCAGGGCATTGCTAATAATCAAGATTGGTAAATAAAGCACTCTCTCCCCTCTTGTATAAATGCAAGTATAAAAACAAAGTGTTATTAAAGTGCCAAGCTGTTTGAAAACATGATAAAATGCAGAATCTGGTTCCACTTAACAGACAGTTTAGGCAGTTGATGGCTGATTTTTCCATGTGAGTGTTCTAGGAGTATGCCTGTGGAGTTCATTTACTAAAACCTCTCAGACAGAGGATATAAGGACCTCTTTATAGTATATCAAAGGCTTGGCTTTAGTGGTTTTGATGTAATGCATGGGGAAAGTTTCCTGCAAGTTCCCCATTCCGGTGTAGTTCTTTAATAGCTCTGCCTTGCTATTCTGGCAGTGCATTAAGGCTTCAGTTTTCTCTGCCTGCTGTTTAACCAAATACTTTATGCCTTAATCATGCAAAAAAAGTTTCCGTCCATCTATAAAGTGAAATTAATGCAGGCTCATTTGGCCTCATTTAGCTGGAGACAATTTGCTGTGTTCTCATCACAACACCAAATCTTTTTCCTTGTGAAAACATTTTAAGATTTAAAGGTGCCAAACACCTCAAAACTGTTTGCAGTGTCCGTCAACACTGGCTCATCTGCTCAAACATCTGTCAGCACTGCTACAGAGCAGTTCAGAGCAGAGGGGAGAGGAGAAAGGTGTGAAGGGTTGGGGAGGAACCAGCTATGCCTTTGCTTTCTGAAGAATCTGTGCTGTAGGACAATTCCCAGGTACACGTGAACATGAGCATATGTGTGTGAAGTGAGGCTGCAGATGGAGGAAGCAAAAAGGGAGGCCAAGCACAGGGAGATGGAGATTTGAGGTAAAACTGCAGTCAGAGCTCTGTCCCCATGGATGGAGAGGTGCTTGCAGAGTCAGAGGTGGGCACAAATGGTCAGACATCTCCTTTTGAAAATAACATGAATTGCTCTATCTGATGAAAACTGAAGTTAGAAATCCAGAGGAAGTGTGAGCGCACAGAGAACCAGCTTCTAACTGCCTCTGTCTCTCTTCATGCAGTGAAGAAGAACACGAAGGGACCCTCCCAAAAGACAAGCTGATCACTCTGTGTAAATATGAACCCATCCTCAAGTGGATGAGAAGCTGTGATCACATCCTGTACCAGGCCCTGGTGGAGATTCTCGTCCCCGACGTGCTCCGACCAGTGCCCAGTGAGTGTCTGCAGCGAGTCCAGGAGGGTGCAGGCAGCCCTGCCTCCTGCTCAGCCCTGGCTCTGTGCTGGGTTGTTCCTGAGTCACCAGATGTCTGTGGAGTATGGCATTCCGTGACTCACACTGTCTGGCTACCACTTGCCAAAAAGATTTCCATTGTAAAAACTGATTTAGACATTTTGTTTTGAATACAGGCTCGTATTTTGGGCAAGAGCGATCTTCCTTCTGCAACATTGCTCTGCGTAGGCATAATTTTGTGGTCCCTGGAAATTCCCAGGCCTTTTAAAATTTGGTTCATTGCATATCACATCTCCTGACTTTGGCTATGAGTCAAGGCAAAAGCAAAGGCTTAATGCACAAACTGTTGTAAGCGTGGCTAATCCTTGTGAGATGTTTCCTTGGAGACAGTATCTTTGTTTACACAGGACCATGCTGTCCCCTGCTGCACCTCCTGGAAACTTAGGGTCAGCTTTCATTTGGGAGATTAGTGATGGGATGTCGAGGGTTTTCGCTCTGATTTGGCTGCTTGCTTTGATACCTGTGTCAGTCCCAAGGCTACAACTTAGCCACAAACTGGGCTGAGCAGTGCTGTAAAACCTCGTCCCACTGAGCTGCTGCAAGCCTACATGCACATGTGTGTCTTTGAAGAGCATGCCTCAGCAGCTGGACAATACTCAGACGGGCCACAAATAAGATAAGGAGCTGTGTGAGTGCGTTTTGGGACCCAGTTGATTGCCAGGATGTTGAATTGAGATCACAACCACCAAATCAGAGGTTGTGCTGTGAGCTGTGAGCTAGAAAGGGGGTGTGTAAGGACAATGTGGAACAGCCTTTCTAACTCTGCAGGTTTCTTTGCAGGCACACTTACACAGGCAATTCGTAACTTTGCCAAGAGTTTGGAAGGGTGGCTGATGAATGCAATGAGTGAATTCCCCCCCCAGGTTGTCCAGACAAAGGTAAGTAGAAGGAGCATGATCAAGGAGATGAACTGAGTGTGTGTTGTGATTTTCCACAGTGATTGGAAATCACTGCTGGGGTTTGGCAGTGTGTGCTCCAGACTAACACAGCATAATGAATAATTCTGGACCAAAACTAGCAAGGAGCAGGTTGAGGTAGGACAACTCCTTTGTACGAGAAGCTGATGATGCTCTGTCTGTTGAGCCATTCCCATCCCCTGAAACTGCAAACAAAGCTTTCTGGAAAAAAATCTCTGCACTGGAGCAAATCTTTTCCACTGGGAAGTGCAGGACACCTCATGGACTGAATGGCACTGTAGAAACTGAATAGAAGACTCCTACTCCCCCTCTCCTGACACCATGGATTCTTGAAGTCGGTTCCCAACTCGGTGTGGGAAGCAGAGTGTGACAATCTGTTAATTTAAAAAAAATAGAAGGAAATACAGAGGCTAGTTTGCAAGATGCAGTAGATGCTGGAAAAGTGCTGCTCTGGAGTGCTTGTGTGTGTGTTAGTCAGCAGCTTGGGTGGGACTGTGCGGGTTACCCCAGCTGATGTGTGCTGCATTCTTGAGCTCAGCTCTGAGAAAATTTGTCCCTGAGCCCTGCAGCCCCCTGGTGACGGTGTCCTGTGTGCTCTGCTCTGCTGCAGGTTGGGGTAGTGAGTGCCTTTGCACAGACGTTGCGGAGATACACGTCCCTGAACCACCTGGCTCAGGCTGCTCGCGCCGTGCTGCAGAACACCTCCCAGATAAACCAGATGCTCAGCGATCTCAATCGTGTCGACTTTGCCAATGTGCAGGTAACTCAGTGTCTTTTCCAGGGCCATATTGTATAGAATTGGGACTTTCTCATGAGGCTGTCTGCTAGAGACCTGAATCTTATTTCCAGTGTTAAAAAGCAATGAAGTGAACAATTTAGCATAAGATATTGGTGTTACTTTCCAAGGTAAGTCTGCCATCTCACTTTAAGTATTGGAGAGGGCAGTAAGGAACTTCCATAAGAAGTACTGCTACCAGTAGTAATTTAATTCTAATAATAACACTGTACTGTGGTCAGGACAGTCTGGAAGTGACATGTTTCAGAGCTGGTTTGGAATCCTTGTCTACTTGAAATGAAGTTGAATTCCTGGGCTGGGATGCACCAAAACCTGAACTAGAGGGCTTTGCATGAGTGACTGTCAGCCCTTCTTCCTGAGCAGGAACAAGCCTCGTGGGTGTGCCAGTGCGAGGAAGGCATGGTGCAGAAGCTGGAGCAGGATTTCAAGCTCACTCTGCAGCAGCAGAGCTCCCTGGACCAGTGGGCCAGCTGGCTGGATAACGTCGTTACTCAAGTACTGAAGCATCACGAGGGCAGTCCCAGCTTCCCCAAGGCAGCCAGGCAGTTCCTGTTGAAATGGTCTTTCTACAGGTATGCTTTCTTTCCCATTTTGGTGATATTTCTGCATCTGCCCTAGGGCATGTAAACAGCTCCTTGAAAAGCCGAAGCTGAGCCATGAAACTCTGGCTGCCTGTTGCTCTGCCCTTGTGCAGAAGGGAGTGTTGCCACATGTACCCTTTTGGGATGGAGATAGGATGCCCCATCAACTAATTTCTCAAAGTGCTTTGATACTCTTTGGTTAGAGGTAGAAACAGCACCCTCAGTAGTTTCAGCGTCAAGAATTCATGATGCAAGTGTAAAGCATATCCCAAATATTTTGTTTCCGGCCGTTCTCCAGCTCCATGGTGATCCGTGACCTCACCTTGCGCAGCGCTGCCAGCTTTGGCTCCTTCCACCTGATTCGCCTGCTGTATGATGAATACATGTTTTATCTGGTAGAGCATCGTGTTGCCCAGGCAACAGGGGAGACGCCGATTGCCGTAATGGGAGAGGTGAGAATCCTTTATTCCCTGGTAACAAACCCAAACTGAGCAGTGCTAAAATGGGGCATGATTGGTTCACAAACAGCACTGTGCCCTGAACGTGGTTTGTCACCATCTTTGCTGAGGGATTTACTGAGTTGTTTTAAGTGCCTGGCACAAGGATCCAGCTACCTGAACGTCTTCTCTTCTGGCTTGCTAGTACCTGAGCTGATGTTTTTTGGGACAGTTGAGCATCAGCTGGGCTTCAGAGACCTGGAGGAGGGAGGAAATAGACCTACTCACTTCTCTTCATAATCTGTGTAATCTGATTTTGGCATTCTTGCCATAGCCCCAGTAGTCCAGAAGTTACTTTCCCTGCAACTTCCAGTGGTTCTGTGCACTTAACTTCTGCAGACCTCTCTGCAAACCCCAGAGCTGTATGCATAGTCAGCCACTCTCTCCATTTTCAATGTGAAGAAGAGAATTATGGGTGAGTGGTTTTTCTATTTTGTGGGTTTTTTAGTTACAAATCAGGCAGCAAACGTGCCTGGCTTGCAATGCTGCCTTGCTGAAGCTGCTTCCAACATTTCTCTCAGAAATGCCCAGATTTAAAATGTCCCAGTCAACCTATGAAAGCGAAATAGAAACTGCTGTTACATTAAAACTGATTCTGTTTGCTCCTTGAAGCTCATACTGTTTTCCTCCTTCCATGGAGCTCATGTAGAGCAGTCAGAGAAATCAATCACATGCATTTTGCTTTCTCTTCCCCTCCCATTAGACCCATGCTGCTGCATCCAGACAGCAATGCTGTGAATTCACACTACTCCCTGCAAAACCTCTGTATTTATTGATATTAGAGAAACATGAAAAGCAGAGAGTAGCTTCCAGCAAAACCTAGCTGTGGGAGGCTTTCATCCTTTAGTTTTTGCTTTTCCTTCATTAAACTCTTGCAATATTTCTGTTCTCCAGGAGGAGGCTGATTCTTCCCATCAAAAGACAATGAATTGCATCCATCTGTTCCCATTGCTCACTTTATAACTCCTGCTGTCTTTGGTTCCTTCTGCTGCCCAACTTTGCATGTCTTTTCAGGATTATTGCTATAGTTATTCACTGTTTCAGACTTCATCACAGGTGGAGACAACACATCTCCAGAAACGAAGATGTCACCAGCTCACTGGTTACATTTGGCACAGTGGCCTTGCAAGGCAAAGCACTTTCCTGGCATGAGTGGAAGGGTTTGCACAGAGCTGTTCAGGGGTGGAATGCTGGCAGAGTTCAGTGGAGGTGAAAGCTGGCACAGCTGAGCAGCTGCCTGACAGGTGCAGGGCTGGAGAAGAGGCACTGCCGTTGTGCAGTGCCCTGGCCAGGAGCCTGAGGCAGCACTTGGTCATGATTTGGGAGACAGAATATCTTCTCCTCTTGCCCTTTCTCCAGAGCTTGATCGTGCCATGCATTTTTGTGTTTTATATTTGCCCAGAGTTTTAAATGAGAGTAGCAAACTTTCCCCCAAAACGTGTGGTCAGTTTTGCTTTCTGCTTTTCACCACTGGCACTGCTGATGCTCGTGGTTTCACCCAAGTGCTTGAACTGCTTGTTAGAATTGCCTGGAAACAGATGCCAGCTTGCAGGTGTGATGCCTCAGCCCTCCATAATCCTCACTCACCTTGTGATGCCTTTCTCTTTCAGTTTGGTGACCTCACATCCATGTCCCCAACGCTGCTGGACAAAGGTACTCCATTCTGCGGGGCCAGGGTTGAGTCACTGTGGGAGGGGGAACCCTGTGCTGGCTCTTCCACCCCACTCTGCTGGGAAAAAGGTCCCCAGGGACCGCCCTGATGCTGAGCTCTGTCCTTTGCAGATGACATCAGTGACCTGGGCAGTGAGGTGGACACAGATTCCCGGAGCATGGGGGAACCGCTCGTGAAGCGAGAGCGCAGCGACACCGGCCACTCGCTGCAGGAGATCTGACAGGGGGATTTGCCTGGATGGAGACACCCGGAGCCAGGTTTGGCAGCTGCAAGCCTGGGTCTCCCCGTATCTGCGCTACAGTGCCTCTTAGTTTCTCTCTCTGTTTACTGCTGTTCGAGGAAGGGCTGCGGGCGGTGAGCCCGGGTGGGTGGCAGGAGGGGGCTCTGCCTGCCTCCTGCTCTCCGCAGCAGCTGGGTGGAGGGTGAAGGACAAAGTCTGCTGAAGAGAGATTGAAGCCTCCAGGGACTGGGTGTGCGTGGCAAAGAGAGGCTGCTCCCAGCCAGATGAAGGGGCAGATGAGGCTTTCTCTTTCAGGGAAGGTAGTTTGGGTTTCTTCCCCACTTCTCAGACTTCACTGTGATACAAACTTGAACCAATCAGTGCCCAAGAGGAAGGAAAAAGGTCTGACCCTTCTCCTACAGCCTTTCAAGACACGCTGTCCTGGCTTTGACTTTGCCAAATCATTTGTGCTGGGCACGTGGTACCGTGCATCTCTTGAACCCGCCCGGGGGGCTCCAGGCTGTGCTCTGACCCAGTCCCCCCCGAGCACCCTGGGAGGATTGCTGCCTGCTGCATCCTGCCAGCCACGTGTTCCATCTGCGAGTGATCCCGGGACGCTGTCAGGCCACCTCAACATACCAAAGGACTCTGGGGACGCAGCAGCTGGACGCAAAGCTGGATGCTCTGATGCCCATGGCGGCGAGATGGGGCTTCCCCATCCTCTCTGGGGTACCCACACAGGGGGCATGAGCTGCACCCTGGGCTCCCAGCAGGTTCTGTAAAATCCTCACTTATCCTGCTAAAATACCAACATGGCACATGGGTCTGTGTCTGGAGCACAGGTGAGGGTGTGCGACCGCAGTGCCTTAGGGCGGTGCTGCAGTGCTCCAGCCCCTGGCCCTGCAGCAGCGAGGGGCTCTCCCTGTCCCTGGCTGGTGGCACGCTCAGCACCGTGGGGACGTTTCCCTCGCAGCATCGCTTCACCTGCCCCTGTGCCATCGCCGTGGGGCTGAGCTGGGGCAGCCTCTGCGCGGTCGCGGGCAGCGGGAGGTCTGTCGTGAAGCCAAACTGCAAAAACCAAGCCCCAGGGCAAACCTTCCTGTGAATAAAGGCTGTGTCATAAATAGCTTTTATTATAATTATTTCTAATGATGTTTTATATGGTATATTTGATGTGAGCTTTTCCAGGGGCCTCGTGTACATTTGCATATCAGAGTATATTCTATCTGAATACAATATTTACTCCTTCAGAGTGGTACTAAGGTAGCTGTGACACTTTAAAAAAATGGAAAGTAAAATGTACAGTGGCACCTGTGTCCCTCTTCCTGTCCCGTGCTGGTGTCTGTCAGGGTGATGTCTGTCTGTAAACGTCTCATATCAAAGTAGCAAGAGACAAATGAGAAAGCTGGATTTATTTGTAAATAATGACAGTGAGTACTCCTTGGGTCAGTGTCTGCACTTCAGATCCTGCTGATGAGATATGACGGTCAAAAAACAACCGAGCAACCAAATCTTAAATCCCCCTGCTCCCACAGAGCGTGCTGAGAGCTTCAGCTGCTGCCCTGGCTCTTCTCTGCGGCCGCTGCCGACCGAACCCAGCCACCCCCTGCGGACACGGCCAGGCGAGATGCTGCGGAGCTGTGCGGCACCGTGCCGGGAGCCTGGATCACCACCTGAACCCATATGCACAAAATTCCCAGCTAAACCCGAATAGCAATAAACATATATCAAATGCTCAGGCCTGTACGGTAGTTGTGGTCCCATTTCTTCTTTAATCACCGCAGGGCTTGGGGCAGATGCAGGATCTGCCCAGTGGCTGCTCCAGTGCAATGAAAGAAATTTTGGCCAAGAGTCTGTAGGAGAGTGGTTTCTCTAGGAAATAACAGCTGGTTCACACAGGGGATGCAGCCACCAGCCTCTCCTGCATCCTTCTTGCTCCCTTCACTCTCCCTTGGTTCAGGCCCAGCCTGGGGGGCAGCACTGGGTCAGCCTGAGCCCTGGGGGCTGAGCAAACCCCATCACTCCTGGAGCTGTGACCCAGAGCTGTGGGAGCCGAGCAGCCCCCCTGGCTGCAGGCAGAAAGCAAAACACTGCCATGAAAACAGACACACAGCCCAGCTTCAGCTTGTCCCAACTCCTTCCTTGGTGGGCAAACCCCTGTGCAGATTTTGGCCACCTCTCAACCCAGGTCTTTCTCTCCCAGCCACCATCCCACAACCCATGACCACCAGGGAAGCAGGGAGGTGGCAGGGAAGGACACCAAAGGCACCAGCCCCGGGGACCCCAGGAGAGTGGGACATCCCAGGGGTGGTTTGGCACTGCTGCTCCCTGGGACTCATGCCAGAGGGCCAGAGTTTGGGCTGGGTGCTGTGCCACAGCCTGGGGATTCGGCCCAGCTGCTCTGAGAGCCTGGGGCAGTGTGTGAGCCTGTCCCATAGCCACGGGGTGCAATGGGGTGCACGGGGTGCCCCCACAGGCTGGGGGTGGCTGGATCAGGCCCCAGCAGAGGGTGGGCAGCCCTCAACAAGGGCTCGAGCCACAGGGATGTTTCATCCCCAGCGTCCTTCCCCATCCCTTGCTGAAGCCGTGGGCCATCCTGCCCCTCAGTGTCACCCCTCCTGGGGGGGTCCGTAGGCTTCACGCCTTTCTCAGGGCTGTTCTGCTTCCTCCCATCAGGATGGGGACATGCCTGCAGGAAGGACTTTGTCTGTCACCCTGGCAGCACAAGGAGCATGAACGCTGCCCAGGACTAAGCCCTCCCTTCACCTCCATGAGGCTGTCACTGCCCCTGTGTGAGGCAGGGAAACCGAGGCAGGGGCTGGGGGCAGCGGGGTCCTGCTGCCTGCCCCAGCTGCATCCCCTCCCAGCACCTGCAGCGGGGCTCAGCTGGGGCTGCTTAACCCCACATACACTTCAGCTGGAGCCAGTGGGGCTGGGGCAGGGCTCAGCCCTGGGCTGCTTCTGGGCTCTTATAAACCAGCAGCCTGAGAGCCCCCAGGGCTTTTTCTCCCCCCCTTTTTTTTCTTTTCTTTCTGTCCTTTAGGAGCCTTAGTTTGGAGGTGGGAGGGTTGGGGTCTGCTCCCTGCAGCCCTAGGATGTAGTGCCAGCATCTCCCGCTTCCAAGCACTGCACGCAGGTAAGGGCACAGCCTCTGCTCCCCCATCCCTGGGCTGGGGCTGCTGCCAGGAGCTGGGCTCTGCCCTGGGGCTCTGCAGCCCAGAGCCCCCAGCACAGCCCTTCTCCTGTGCAATGTCCCAGCTGAAGGACGATGTCATCGCGTAGCTCCGTGGTGGCCCTGGGGCTCGGTTCCCAGCCCAGCTGCAGCTCTCCGCTGTCGGTGCAGAGAAATTCCTTCCCTGGGCTGCACCTCCTCCCATCGCAGAGCAGCTTGCTCAGCCAGAACAACTTCTTTGAGAGCTTCAGCGGGTACGTGGCTGTGCAGGTGCACATGGGACTGAGCTTTGTGCTTGTCCCTGAGCCCCTTGTCCTGTAGCCAGGGTGACACCGGTGGGCCTGGGTCTCCTGGCATCTCTGCCACCCTCCCCACTGCTGCTGAGACAGCAGCCCTGCCTGCTCCAAAGGCCACCAGCTCATGGCTGTGTCCCTGCTGCTCTCCCAGGAGTTTCTGTGACACGAGCGATGCTCTGGGTGCTGATCTGTTCAACTGCAGCTGCTCCACCCCCGACCCGCAGCTGGTCCGCAGGATCGTGTCCCAGGTGGAGTTCTACCTCTCTGATGAGAACCTGGCCAAGGATGCCTTCCTCCTGAAACATGTCCAGAAGAACAAGATGGGCTTTGTCAGCATCAAGCTGTTGACATCCTTCAAGAAGGTGGGAGGCTTCGGTGCCAGCTGAGAGCGTGAGGGCAGCGGGGTGAAGCAGGGGGGTGCCGGGCAGCTGGGGCCCGTTCCCGTGTCCTTGGGGACCTCCTCCTGCAGGCCCCAGTGGTGTTGGGGTGAAGGGGTTGGAGTGTGCCCAGAGCCACGGGATGATGGTCCAAGGGATGGAGCACCTTGCTGTGGGGTCAGAGCTGGGGCTGTGCTGCCTGGAGGAGAGATGGCTCCGGGGAGACCTCACTGCGGCCTGCCAGTGCCTGCGGGGGGCTGCAGGGAAGAATGGGACAGACCCTTCAGCAGGGCCCGTTGTGGTAGGACAAGGGGAAATGGTAAACCAGCTAGAAGAGGTCCCATAGGTTATATCCATATTTTCTTATACCCTTAGATCCCTATACCCATAGCTTGTGTAGAAGGGAAATATTTTGTGAAGGAAAAAGTGCTGCAGCACTGCACGGTGCCCCGAGGTGGCAGTGCCCATCCCTGGAGACACTCGGGTCAGGCTCTGAGCACCCGCTGGAGCTGTGGGTGTCCCTGTGCCCTGCAGGGATGGGGACCACAGGGCCTTCAGAGGTCCCTTCCAACCCAGCCCCGTGGCTCTGGGGCTGAGGCCTACCCAGGCGGTGGCTCTGGGGGACGCAGCGGCCGCCTCTCCCCGCAGGTGAAGTACCTGACGCGGGACTGGCGCCTCACGCTCTACGCCCTGCGCTTCTCCGAGCTGCTGGAGGTCAACGAGGAGGGCACCAAAGTCAGGCGCCGGCTCCCCATCCCCGAGTCCCTGCTGAGCATCCCCCCCAGCAAACTGCTCCTGGCCTGGGACCCGCTGCCCCCGGAGCCGGGCGTGCCGCCGCCGCTCCAGAAGAACTTCCTGGAGACCATTACGTGGATGTTCAGCCCCTTCGGCGCCATCGTGTCCATCCGCATCCTGCGGCCGGGCCGCAAGCTGCCCTCGGACGTGCGGCGTTACGCGGCGCGGTTCCCCGAGCTGCTGCGCTGCTGCTGCGCGCTGGTGGAGTACGAGGACCTGGAGAGCGCCCGCAGGGCCTGCGAGGAGCTGGGCCGGCCCGGCACCGCCATCCGTGTGGTGCGGCTCTCGGGGAAGGGCTCCAAGAAGAGGAGCGGGGCTGAGCTGGCGGAGCTGGGATGGAAGGCGCGGGCTGAGGCCTTCTCCTTCGGCCTCGGGGATTCGCTGCTCTGCAGCTCCCGGGAGCCAGACGCGGCCTCGCCTCTCCTCTCAGCACCCACATGGCCCAGCGGCCGCAGCTTCAGGCCCGGCTCCTTCAGCAGCACCATCACGGGCTCGCTCCTGGCCAGCAACATCTTCCCTCCGCTCAGCACGGAGCTGGGCCTCAGCACCAGCCCTGATTTTGGTTGGGGGAGCGCAGCAGCCACGTGGGCCCCCTGGCACAGCAGCACGGTCCCCGGCCCCTCTCGGGATGCTGAATCCCCCTCCTGCACCCCCCTGGCTGTGAAGCGAGGCCCCGAGTCCCTCGGCCTTCGTGCCGGGGTGCTGCGCCTGCCCCATGGCCCCGATGGCACCAAGGGCTTCTCCAGCAGCGTCGGGAGAGGGAAACTCGTCCTCGGGCACTAAGGCTCCTCTACGTTTGGGCTATGGGTTTTTTTTTTTTTTTTTTGCTTGTTTTTGTTTTCCTTCTTCTCTCGAGCAGGACATCTCTTTGTGGCCCATGGAGCCGCGGGCGGTGGCAGTGCCTCTGTTTTGGGGGAGAGCAGCGCGGCACCCACGGCTCTGCTGGGCCATGCTCCAGCCGTCCCCACTGCCCCGAGGGGGTCTGCGCTTGGGTGGCTACCACCGCTTCTGCCAGGGTCCAGGTGGCTCTGGGGGACACTGCCAGGACCCTGTGATGATGGGGACACCGTGAGCTCTCTGTGAGCACCGTGGGGTGGTGGCACCATTGTTGGCTGCGTTGGCGTGAGGCGGTGGAGCGCAGTGTGGGATGTTCAGTAAAGAGAGGTGAAGTTTCCAGGCACTTTCTGGCTGTGGCAGTGACTGATTTCATGATTATTGTTTTGTCCCCTGGGGCTGTGGTGCAGCCAGGCGAGGGGAGGAGGGCACTGCCCTGCCAGCAGCTCTCCCTTGGCGTTATTTGGGGTTATTTTGCAGCAGTGAGGCTGAGCCAGGCTGTGGGGCTGAGCGCAGGGGCCCAGGGGATGGGTGTTTTTTCAGTGGGACTCTTAGGGCTCCCTGGCTCTGATCTGGGGCTCAGCGCCGCTTTTGCAGCTCTTTGCCACTTCCAGGTGCCCCCCACATTCCCTCCCCATCACCAACACACCGAGCAGTTCTGAATACTGAACCTTTAATAGAAAGCCAGAGCAGAGCCCTCCTGCAGCATCCTCACCCCCCTCCCTCCCGTCCCTCCTGCAGTTGCCCTACACGCACTCTCCCTCCTCATTGCTGCACGCAGGGGCTCTGCGCTTGCAGCTTGTTCTCAGCAATGAGCTGCTTTGCCGCTTTTTCCCCTGCTTTTCCTGCTTGGTCTTGTCCTGGAGTGTGTGGCCCTGGGATATTGACGGTTCCTCAGGGTTCACCCAAACACCCTGGAGCTGCTCCATCTCCAGCAAGAGGCTGGTGACCTCGGGGACGCTGTAGTCAGGGGACAGCAGCTCCTCGGGCAGCTGGAGGGAGCTCAGCTCTTGGTAGGGGAGGTCGTCGAGGTCAGCGATGTCCCCGAGCGTGGGGTCACTGCTGGGGCTGTGCTGGTTGAGCCCCTCCATCTCCATGGAGCAGCCAAAGAGCCTCATGGCCTCCTCCAGCAGCGTCTCCTTGGATGGTGACGCGTCCAGGCTCTGCGAGCTGTTCCCCACCCCTTGGAAGTCAGAGATGGAGGAGATACCCATGGGGATGTCACTGCTGAGGGTGGTGATGTTGCCCATGGAGCTGGGGCTACCCTGGGTCGTCCCCCCGAAGCAGGAGGTGTTCATGTGCCTGAGCTGCTCCTCCAGGTGCTGGGAGCCGGGGGCTGACGGTGGCATCTCCGGGGCCTCCTCCCTGCCCCGCTGCCGGTAGCGCACGATGAGCAGCGGGAGGCCCAGGGGGGGCACCCAGCCCTGGGGAGCCCCGGGCTCAGTGCTGGGCACCGAAGCGGAGCCCCCGGGGGTGGGCGATGGGATGATCCACTCGAAGCAGAAGACGCGGGTGTCAAAGAAGCAGCCGCACGGAGCCATCTGGAACCCTGTGGGGCCAAAGGGGAGCTGGGGGGGCTCCTTGGGGCCCCCCAAGACCCCACTCTGGGGAGATGGGGATGCCACAAACCTGACAGGGGGGCCTGGGGTGTGCTGGGTGCCATCTGTGTCCCCATGGCTTGGGGTGCTGGGAAGGGCTGCTCCATCCGAGGCAGCTGGTGGGGCTTGGGGGAGCCTGGAGAAGACATCAAATGCCATTGGTCACCTCTGGAACCAGACATGGGGGGCCCAGAGGAGGAAGAGATGAGGAAGGGATGCCAATGTCCCCATCGAGCATCCGTGCACTTCTGGGGTCGGTCCCTACCTGCAGGGTGGAAGTATTGAGGGAGGATGAGCGGCTGAAGCTCCAGGGGGGACTGGGAGCCACAGATGGGGGGCTGTGAGGACGGCACCTCCATTCCTGGTGCCCCTGGCTGGGCTGCAGGGGCTGGGGGCTTCTGTTTGGGGTCTCCTAGCGAGGGGCGTCACGGCTCCCGTGTTCTGTCCTCCCCCCCCCCTCCTGCCCTGCCTTCCCCACCTCCCCTGGGTTCATGGGGAGAGAAAGGGTTAATGGGGGGGGTCACAGTGACAGCACATCTGTGGGTTATTATGGGATGGAGATGGGGCAGAGTCTGGGGTGTGTTAACCTACTTGGTGGGTAAGGAACTGGTTGGAAGGCTGCAGCCAGAGGGCTGTGGTCAGCGGCTCTGTGTCCAGGTTGGAGGCGAGCGGTGTCCCCCAGGGGTGTCTTGGGACCAGAGCTCTTCAACATCTTCATCAATGACATCGATGAGGGGATTGAGTGCAGCCTCAGCACTCTGATGGTGGCACCAAGCTGAGTGGTGCAGCTGGCACGTTAGAAGGAAGGGATCCATCCAGAGGGACCTCGACAGCCTGGAAAGGTGGGCCCGTGTGAACCTCATGAGGCTGAACACAGCAAAGTGCAAGGTGCTGCACTGGGGTCGGGGTAATCCCAGCTATCTGTACAGACTGGGAGGAGAAATCCTGGAGAGCAGCCCTGCTGGGAAGGACCGGGGGGTCCTGGGGAGTGAAAATCTGAACGCAAGCCAGCAGTGTGCTCCTGCAGCTCAGAAGGGCGATGGTGTCCTGGGCTCCATCAGCAGAGGGGTGGCAGCAGGGACAGGGAGGGGATTGTCCCTCTCTGCTCTGCCCTCGTGAGGCCCCATCTGGAGTCCTATGTCCAGGTCTGGGGCCTCAATACAGGAAAGACGTGGGGCTGTGGGAGAGGGTTCAGAGGAGGCCACAGAGATGCTCAGAGGGCTGGAGCACCTCCCCTGCGAGGACAGNAGTTGGAACCTCATAACCCTTGGGGTCCCTTCCAACCCAGGCCATTCCCTGACTCTATGACACGCTCCTGCTCGGGGTGGGCAAGGAGCCCTGTCCAGGGTTCCCGCTGTGCTCTGGGGCTGCTCTCTGCCCCGCACACCGCGGCACCGGGTCAAGGTGCCCATTGCTGTCACATCCCCCAGCCCCTGCCCACGGTGGATGTGCAGGGTGGGGCAGGGATGGCTGTGACTTTAATGACCGTAATGATAATGACTTTCCATGCGATCCTCAGCAGCGCAGCGTGCATCAGCACTGCCATGGGACGCTGCCTGGGAGCACTGGGCTGCACCACAGCTACCCGTCCTCCCCCGTCCTTGCCCTTGAACCCACTCCCTTCCCCTGAACACATCTGCTCCCCACGTGCTCCCAGCTCGAGTCCCCTCACAAGCATGGCCCGGCTTGAATTTTGCAGCCGTGCCTTTTTCAAACAATTGCTGGGGAATCCCGTTTGGGTTCTGCTGTACCCGTGGGTGAGCTAACGGGGTCCGTGTGCTCCTCACCACACACACTGCTGCCCTGCTCTGCCAGGGCTCCTCGGTGGCAGAGCGATGCCAGGCAGCACGTGGACAGTGCTCATCTCCACCGACACCGCTGTGCTGCTCGCTGAGCTCATTCCACCAGCTCAGCTCTCCCAGCAGCCCAGAAACGCTCGCTGCTGTGGTGCGCGGCTCCACCTTACGTGAGCTGCTGTGGTTGCAAACGCCTTGCACTAACTGGAATTGTTTCGGGGGAAGAAGGGCTGATTCAGCTGAGCTGAGTCAAGGACACGAGCTGTCTGGCTTGTGGCTGATTGTCACGGGCAAGCTGCACCCGTGAGTCCCAGAGCAAGTGCATTTGTGACTGCTGCCCGTGCTTGGCAGCTTCCACACCCTGCGTTTGTTCAAGTGACACAGAGCGAGGAGAAGTCCTTGGGGCAGCCAGGGAAGGTCATGCACGCGGTGCCACCAGGCCTGCTTTCGTTCACCCCTCGCTTAAGCAGAGCTCGTGATGGGAATCCAGCAGCTTTGGAGCTCCCTCCCCCAGCACAGCTCTTGGAGGGGCTGCGCTCCCCCCAGGCACGTGACATGCAGGAGATGGCAACAGCCCCTGTGTGCTCCCAAAAAGGGACAGGATTCTGCACAACATCAGATGCCGGGACACTGGGGCTGTCTGTGCAATACAGGACCCCCAGGGACTGTTAGTACATCCCCCCTCCTGCGCGTGGGATTTGGCACTGCCAAGGACATCCTCGCAGGAACAGAGGCCTCCTGCTCCCACGCTGTGAGCAGCATCTGGGGTGGGGTGGGGTGGGGGGACAGCTCCTGCCGTGAACGGCAGGCTGAACACCTCCCCTGGCCTGGGTCCTGTTAATTAAACAGATTGCTCTGTTAGTGAGGCACCTCTGGCTGCAAGGCTGTGCAAGTGCGAGGCCATCTGCTGTGCTTCTCGTGGCAGGCAATGATGCTCAGGGTAAGAAAGCAAAACCACGCTTCTAAAAACATAAAATTTTATTTCATGTCTGTGTGCAGCTGGGCAACCTTCTCTTCACCAAGCACCATCTGACTGCCTTCCCTTGACTTGATGCCACAGGAAAGGGCCTCCCCTGTCCTATCTGTAGGAGTTGGCCTTGTGTTTAGGCAGGAAGGTGAAGTTGGTCGGTACAGGTCCCAGGAGCAGCTCACTGGAGGGAAACAAAAGAGATTGTGTTCAGAGCAGCAGTGCCACTGCTGCCCAGCTGCTGCCCAGCCCCGTGGCTCTGTAGCAGTGGGGACTGAACTCAGATGTACCCAAAGCTTTCACCCTCCTGGAAATTCAGAAGTGAATTCAATGCCCTCGCTGCTGGGGAGTCACTGAGGGCCAAGGCATTCAGAAGAATGGGTTTCTAAGTTTGGTGACCTGAATACCAGCCTTGCTGCTGGCAACCACACGCCTAAAATCAGCACAGGCCTCTAAGAGCTCCTCCCCACCTCTCGCTGTGCTCGTGCAGAGCCAAAACCTGTTAGTGCCAAAAAGCATTAAGGCTGGATCCTAAAATGATGTAAGCCAGTGCTGTTGTGCCTTGTCCTAGCTTAAGGCTTGAACTATTTCACACTTTGGAACCCACGTCGTATTTTCAGTGCAGAGTAGTTTTCATTATAGTTGAGAAGGCTCCATGTGTTTCCTGGATGCTGGTTCAATACAGCATCACTAAAACTTTCCATGAGAGATGTCAGCAGAGAGCATCCCAGCAGGGCATGTAATTGCATAACGAGAGGCTGTGACAGCAGAACACAGCCTGCCTGCAGCCCCCCACTGCTCGTTAGCATCTCCCGCAAATGAGCTTTAATGAATAAACCTAATCTGACTGAAAATTGAATTTTTATGGCCATAAATGTCTGGTACAAGGTACTGCAAAGAGTCACTGGTTACAAAGCTTGGCACAGCCTAATGCAGGCAGGTTCTGCTTGAAAAATGGCAGTGAAGAATTCTGATCAAAAGTCAACGTACTTTTAATTTGGTTTTAGGCAGCTGCTCCCAGTACTAACAAAACGGATAAGGATTAGCAAAAACCAGAGAAGCCTGTAGCCATGCTCTATTTTTGTTAATCTCTGTTTCCATGACACAAGAAATAGCAGCTGGCTGGGCTGCTCAAGCTCTCATTTTAGCTGGCTCTGAACTTAAGTCAGCGTCTGCGGACATGTCGATGTGGGAAAAGCACTTGTCTGCATTTTGTTGCACAAACTCAGAAATCAGATACTAAGAAACGGGGAGCATGCTCGATTCTCTAGAACTGGGGATGGAGCCTGCTGTCCTGCTTGGTGTCCCTGTGTGCAGCGTGAGCTAACGCTGACAGCCTGAGCTCTCCCATTTCCGTGCTCACTTCTGTCGGGTTCTGACTGTCCCAGGAAGGACAATGTGTCATGAGAGAGGTCAGCTATCCCAGATCTGCAGCGGGTCATGAGAGACCTGCTGAGGCAGATGCGGGGAACGAGAGCATTTTTATGGCAACTCCAAGCTCAGTTACAGCCTCCAGGCAAAGCCCTGTTGAACCCAGTGCTGTGTTACCTTATTTTGATCCAATCATCCACGTTCTGGCTGGCCATCAGCGTCTCCAGGTAGTCTCTCCCGATGTAGTAAGGTGGCCTCTCATTGATTTTCTGAGGTAGGTGTTCTAATAGTCCAACTGGAATATACCTGCAACAAAACATAAATGCTACTGGCACTGTGTGCTACTGTTCAAATGGTGTGGGCTGGCTGAGGAAACGATCCTCCCAGCTGGGCACAAATACCTGCACAGAAACGAGAGCCATTCCAGCAGGAACTTCCTGGTCTTCTCGACACCCTGAGTGTCTGACCCCCAGTGCTCAAGGCCATAGCTGGTGAAGTCTCTGAGGATCTCAAATCTCTCGCTGGACGAGATATCCCAGTGTCTCTGTTCCTTGATTTCAGTGAACAGCCACGGTTTGATGAGTGCCCCTCTGCAGCCAAATAAAATGTGCAGTTACTCCTATGACTGATCCTTATGAAGACACCAAATAACTCTAAAGATTCCCAGCTCTCATCTGCCAGTTAGTGCTACTTTAAAAGCTTTCAGCTCCAACAGGAAGCTGCTCTAAGTTCCCATAGACACAAACTGTACCAAGGTTCAAAGAGTAATTGCACCAAGAGGAAGCTCTTATCGTGTTTGGGGTTAGTTTAAGTATTTAGTTTTATTTATTTTTATTTTTATTTTTCACCCCTGCACCAATAGGCCCAGAAGCAAAGGGGAAACGCAGTCACTTGCCTTGCAATCATAATTCCCGAAACGCCTGTCTGCATGGCTTGATTAGCATCCTCATAAGACAAAATATCACCGTTTCCTGTGCAGGAGGGAGAAGCCAGAGGTCAAAGTGATGCACCAGGGCAAGTCAGAATGAGCTAATCCAGGCATGGGATAAAATTCAAAACGGACACAGGGTCTGAGCCAGATCATCTAGAGAGGCTCCAGGGCTCATATTTAGAGATTCTCAGGAATGTTTCTGACTAATGTTCCCACTCCAAGGACAAGGAGAGCTTTCTCTTCTCTTCTTCTGCACTCTCAACTCCTACCCTGAAGGTTTAGCTGGGATTCTGTGCCACAGTGCCTAAGGGAGAAAGCACCTGCTAAAAACAAGATGCTTTGTGTCCTGCCTGTGCCCTCAGCTCCTGCTCTGCTCAGCACATCTGGCCTCAAGCACACGGGCAGAACTGAGCTGCACAAGACTCACATACCCCACTCACTTTGTGGAGTCAAGAGTGGCAGGGATACCCCAACCCTTCCCCCAGGCTGAATGTACTCAGGAGCCTGTATTTCGTTGTATTCTTTTTGTTTTTAACATTCTTTAAAGCAGACATGCAGCTTATCATAGACACGAGAAAACAACAGAAACACCTACCAAAGAGAGGCATGGGGCTTGCTATTTTAGCACACTCTGCGATGTAGTCCCAGTCAGCGACTCTGGTGTACCGCTGCTCCCTGGACCGGCCGTGGAGCTGCAGAAAGGAGGCACAGTGAGACCTGACAGAGAGCCCCAGGGAGGCAGAGCAGCACAGGAGCACGGGAGGAAGGTGCTTCAATAAGGCAATGCCACCAAGGTGGGGTAAAGGATCCTTCTGGGTGCACAGTCCAGCCAGTTGTTAACAAACCAGGCTGCTGAGGTGGTTTGCAATGCTGAGAAAGGGCTGGATGCTTTCTGAGTAACATGTGGGCTATTTGCAAGCCAGAGCAAGACGTGACTGTTCACAGTGAAAGGGAATATTCACTGTGGGCAGGAAGTACTCATCCCCACACAGATGATTACCCAGCCCTGATATAATGAAGCTTATTTGAATGAAGCCTGTGTTTCAAAGCACTGCAGTCATTTCCTTTTGTAATGGATACAAGGTTCAGGAGCAGCTAGGACAATGTCCCCAATATAAAAACATCTGCATTTGTCTCCCCTATCAGCAGAAATCACTAAAAGACAGCACGCAGATGGTCAAAGGTGTTTGTAAGCTACTCAGCTCTGGGGAAGGGGTAAGGTCACCCTCATTGCCCTCCAGACTGAGCTCCCCAGACACCAGCCAACGACCTCACGCCACAGCAAGCATCCCAGTACCGTGACCATGGACGCTCCCCACTCCCGGATCTTGGGGATCATTTTATGAGCCACGTTGATCTTTTCTTGCACCCCTGTCCGTATCTTCACGGTCAGCGGGACGTCCAGCACCTGCAGAGAGGGCAGAGTGAGGCCAGGCTGGGGCAGGAGGCAGCTCCACCAGCTCATCCCTTGCTGCCAGCAGGGGCTCGGACTCACCGAGTTCATCCCTCGGACAATCTGCTCAAACTTGTTGGATCGAGTCATCAGAGCACAGCCTCCACCCTGGGGAGAGAAAGGTGCCACAATCCAGACTTTCTGCCTCCTCATACAGAGGAGAGCAGCTCTCTACTCAGGGAATGCAGCTAAGACTTGGAGCCTCTCCAGACTCGGTGTGTTTTTTGTTGAAGCATCCCCTTTCTCCATTTTCCATCCCAACTTCTGCACCTGCTGCAGAAGTCTGGTGTCCATAAATGAACTGGCAGCTCTGAATCAAACAGACAGGAGCAGACCAGGTAGCAGGAGATGATGCAAAAGACAAGCACCTGCTGACAGAAACCAGACATTCTGCAGAATATCTCCTTACCTTCTTGTAGACCAGGTCAATAGGACACCCAACATTGATGTCTACAAAGTCCACATCAATTGTCTGGTTCAGCAGCTCTGCACATTTGGTCATCGTGTCTGGAAATGCCCCTTCCAGCTACCAAAAAGGGACAGTTTGCATGAGTTCAAGAAGCAGCTTTTCTCCTCAAAAGTGAGTTACCATTCATCTGTCAAGATGACAGCGCTCACCTGCACCCCAAACACATCCTCAGTGTGGTGTCGTTTGAGGAGAGCCCACTCAGAGGACTGGCCCTGGAGCAGGTTTGTGCACACAGCCATCTCTCCACAGGTGACATCTGCCCCGAAACGTTTGCATATCCTTCGGAAAGGGAGGTTACCACACTGAAAGGGACAGCAGAGAGATGGTTTGTCAGGAGATCTGCTCTGTTCCAAACGTGGTAATGGTAAATTGTGACCAAAGGACAGAATTATCTACCCACCGTGGTCAGTGGAGCCAAGTAGAGCTTGCCTTGGATTTCCAGCTGGAAAACAACGAGGGATGGAGGAGCATGTTAGCAGAGCTGAACCAGCAGTGGTCAAACATGAGGAGCTTCCCGTTAGAGACTTTCTCACCTGTCTTGAGAAAACTCAATGGGAAACCCAGGAAATCAGTTTTTTGTTCAAGAACCCCAACTGTTCCCTGACACTGTATCATTTGGGTGAAAGAGCAAGAAACTAACTGCTCAGTTTGTTTTAACTGCTCAGCCTGGAGAAAACTCACAGCAGTTACAGCAGGGTGGAAGGCTGCCTAATGGACACAAGGACAGAGGTGAGAAGGAGGGGAGGGAGGCAACGCTCAGCCTCTCCTCAGGAGAGCACAGCGCAGTGGACACGGATCAACCAGCCCCAGCCTCAGCTCTCCCTGAAGATCATTTCCCCCCACACTGACAGCTCAGCCCCCAACCTCCTTTAGTGCAAAGGGCTGAAGCTTCTCTCATCTCTCACCCCTCCAATAACACCGCCAGGTCCCAACAGCTCACCTGCCTGCATCCTTCCCCTCTCATGACAGTAACGTGGTCCCCAGGCAGCTCTGTCCTCTGTCTGCCTCTCACCCAGCTAAGAGGTCTCTTCTGTCTTCCCAAGCACCACTTGACACAAGAGACAGCCGCCCTCGACCAAACTCTCTCCCCTCACCTTCTTCTTCTCACACGACCTCAGCTTAACAACGTCTTCATCTGTCACCACGCCTGACGTTTTGATGGGGCATCCCCCCTCACTTTCTGTGGGCTCAGCACTCTGCAAGGGAGCTGGTTTGGGATCTCCTCCCTCCTCTGGTGGCACAGGACACTCTGAGGTGTCTCCCAGGCCATCCTCGGGCGTCGTGCAGTTGGACACCTCCTGATCCTCCGCAGAGTGCCCCAGGGCTTTGCCTCCCTTCCCACCACCGCTGCGGGGCTTGGCCAGGCCGCGAAGATACCCGTCAGCTTTCCTGAAGGGAAATCTCTTCTTGCGCAGCTGCTGCTGGAGGTCCTTGGAGAGGTTGTTCCTCACCAGCGCCTTCCCTTCCCACTGCTTGGCCAGCTCTGCATCGACAATGTTCTGGTAGCCATCCCCCAGGTGGGCCGTGGCGAAGCGGCAGGTGACGCCGTACGCGCATTTGCCGAAGGTTCTGAAGAGCACACAGCTGGGCCCCAGGTCGGGCGGCTTCGTGGCCATGTACTCGCCGACGTCATGAAGGAAGCGGCACCGCGGGCCGAAGTAGCACTTCTCTGCACAGCCCTTCAGACAAGAAAGAGGAGATTAAAACCTCTGCTCTCTGCTTGTACGTGTGGGCACACGCAACCACGGTGAGCCTGAGTCTGTCCCAGCCTGGAGAGGGGAGAAAAGAGCGCCCGTCGCTCCCTGGGTGACGCTGGGGCTGCTCTCAGGAAGCCAGCTGCTGGACCAGGCTGGGGGATACTGGATGCTTGAGGGGATGTTTTAGCTCTGTGGCCTCAGGGAAGCCGGCACTTTGCTGGCAGTGCTCGGCCTCGTCCTGCTGCGTGCTCCCCAGGCAGCCAACAGAGGCACTTCCACCAGCACAGCCCCGCTGTGCCCCCAGCTCCCTTCTGCTGGGAGCTCGCCCTGGGGCACCCCCACCTTCAACTACTCCTAGCCTTCCTCGTCTGACAGAGGCAGGAAAACCCACGGTACCTGCGTGACCGAGGGGCACAGCCTGCTCCCCTCATAGCAGCCAGGCTTCATGCAGGGCCGGCTCTTGTTCTGCCCCCGTGCTCGCCTCCGCTCCACGGGCTCCTTCTCCTTCTCCTCTTGGCTCTCTCCCTGGGCCTCCCCTGGGCTCTCTCCATCCTGGCCGTGGTCATCCAACCTCCCCCGCTTGGCAGGGGGCTCGCTGCTGTCCTCTTTCTCCTTCTGCTCCTCCTCCTCCTCCTTCCCACCGCCGTTCTCCCCGTTTGCCCTCAGGTAAGCGTGGAACTGTTCCTTGGAGGTGACGAACCTGCAGAAATCAGGACGGGTGGAGCCGTGAGGAGGGGGCCCGCGCCGCCACCACGGGGCCCAGCCCCGCCCCCACCCCTGAGGGCAGCACCCGGGGTCCCTCTCTGGGCCGCAGCCCCTGAGAGAGCAGCGGCAGCTCCCTCCCGCCCTCATCGCCGCGCACCAGGGGTGCCCCGGAGCCAGGCCAGGCCCTCACTCGGCACAGGGACAGCTCCACGGGGCGAGCGATGTCCCAGAGCCCGAATGGAGGCACCGCAGGCCCACACTCACCGAGCCCGGACCGGCGCCACGCCTGCCGCCACCGCCGCCATGATGGCGCACGCGACGATGACGTCACTCACGCGACGGGGGCGGGAGGCGCGTGCCGGGACGCTATAAAAGCGCGGGCTGAGGGCAGGCTGTCTCAGAGCGGCGGGTGGTGCGGGTGGAAGCGGTGGGGTGTTTGTTGCTTGCGGCTGCGGGAGGGTGGTCGGCTGCGCCCTGTGAGCTGTGGAGCCGCTGAAGGGTGCTGTGTGCCCATCTCTGGGCTGGTGGGAGGCACTGAGGCCCCCGGCTTTTCTGTGGGGGTCTGCTGTCTGCAGGAAGCTGCTCTGCAGCCCTCAGGCCTGGAGGGCACTGAGCCCTTTCCTCCACCTCCTCCAGTTCTGCGGAGGCTTTCTCTGGCCTGGGGCATCCCCGAGGGAGCTTTGTCCTGAGGGAAGCCCCGGTGCTGTGAGCTGGCTGTGGGGGAGCAGGGCTGGAGGTGGCAGGGGATGTGGGGTGCTCCTGCAGGCCTCTGTCTCACCGTGTGCTGTGGGGCTGTGGTTTGGGGTGGGGGGGTTGGTTGTCCATTAAACCCCCCCAGAGCTGTGGTGCTGCCACGCATTCCAGCACCTGAGCTAATGTGGCTGTCCCTGCAAGGGAGCAGAGGCTGGAGGTGCTCCTGAGGCTGGCCAGAGCACACATGCAGCCCTTGCCTTCAGCCTGTTGGTGGAAGGTGGGACTGAAAAATCAACCAGGGCCTCAAGTTCACTGACTGCATGGCCATGGCCTGTCCATCCTGCCTGGCTGCTCTGTCTTTCCCATGTGTTTGCAGCACGTGTTGCAGTTGCTTTCCTGATCCATGTCCCTGTCTGCCAGAAGCACCTGCAATGCTCTGGGTGCACACAGCCCCCGTGGGGCTTAAACAAGAAACACCTTGTAGCAAGGGGCTTGGTGCCTCAGGGATGGTGAGTTGGGAGCTCTGGAGGAAGTTTCCTTTCCAGCTCAGGCCTCCATCCCTTCCTTACAGCTGTTCTGTCATCTGTGCACCCTTGTCTGGTTGATGGTTGGCTCTGGTTGCTGAGAGGGAGAGAAATAGCTGTGAAAGGTGGATGAAGGTGGACTCATCTCCTTCGTTCCTGTCCCCTGTGCTGAGCCCAGCAGAGCAGGCTGGCTTCAGCCTTCTGCTCAAGTGTGGGTGCCGACCAAAGGAGGTGGAGGGTACCCCATGGGTTGCCTTCAGGGGCTGCTGGCAGCAGTGAGGCGCTCACGTGGTGTTGGGGAATTACTGCAGTGTTTGTTTATGGGCATGGCACAGTGGTGCACGTGTGTGGGATGGAGGTAACATGGGATGGAGGTAGGATTGCATGTGGGGCTTTAATTTCGGTATTTTCCCATTTTCTGCTGCCTCAATGCAGTTCCCTCCAGATGCTCCATCAGAAATGTCTTTTGGGAGGAGCTGGAGCCTGGCAGGGTGCTTCCCCTCTTGCCGAGGGTGGGCAGGTTGCATGATTGAGACAGGCTGCTGTGAGAAGAGCTTTTGGCTGATTGGTTATTAATTAGTTTTGGAGAGAAATATGAGGAATGTAGAATACTATTTTAAGCTTCAGCTTGGCTGAGGGAAGGAAGGAAGGAAATGAGGCCCTGGGGATTAATGAAGTGATTTCACTGATGTTTTTGTGGGGCAGCTAGCCTGAAGTCAGAGTGCTTTTGACTTGCAGTACTTGGCTGAGGTCAGGCTTTCACGTCTAATCTCCTCTCAGGGCACTGCTGCCGTGGTTTTATGAGGCTCAGCCTCAGGCGAGCTTCCCAGCGGAGCCTGGGAGAGGAGCACGAAGTTTCCAGCCCTGGGGGCTCTGCAGGTGTTGTGTGCTGTGTGTGTGCTGTGCAGCAGCACGGTTCCTTCTGTGTGATGCTAACGGGGGTCTTGGCCCCGTGCAGCACCTTGGTGCTCCCCTCTGTTTGCTGGAGGATGCATGTGAAGGAAGGCAGAGGGGGGTGTCTGCTCAGTGATGTGCTTCTCCTGTTGGTTGCTTCAGCTCTTCCAGCCCTCGCTGCGACCTGGTGGTGCTGAGGCTGACAGCAGGGCAGGGGAAGGCATGGTCTGGAGCCTGGGGCTGTGTCTGCGGGCTCTGGTTGCCAGGGCTGGGCTTAACATCCATCAGCAGCACTAACGCAGCTTTGGAGAAAACCAATACCCAACAGCATACTGCGAAAGGCCAAGCTGGGGGAAAAAGGAAAGGCTGATTACAGGAAAGTGTGATATATAGACAGGAGTAACCAAGTCAGAAAAAGTTCAGCTACTTCAACGTCCAAGGAAAACAAGATGCGTGCATTAATGAAAATACACCTTCCGCGGGCTCCAGCACAAAAGTCGGATGTGTCAAGCCCCCAGTTCTGGCTACTGCACCCAGGCGTTTGCTGAAAAATGAGGTTCTGCAGCCGCCCTGAGAGGTCACCTCCACAGCTGCAGCGGGAGAGAGTGGGGAGAGCAACTTGGACCGGTCGCGTTTGTTTGGATGCCTCTCATAGCAGTGCAGTAATATTCTGACAGCCCTCGCTGGTTAATCGTGTACGTGGGCAAATGTCACAGAAGGCAGGTGTGAGATCTGCTCTTTGTGTATGAGCAGGGCAGCCAGAGCTGGAAGTGAGCCACTGGGTCCTATCCATCTTCTGGTCGAGGCAAAACCCATTGCTCATGTCTGTTGTTGCCTCTTTTATCCGGTCTTGTTGTTAAAGCCCCGTGCAGCAGAGCTTCCAGCCTTCTGCAAAGGAGACTATTCCCACTGCTCATAAATCTACTATCAGGAAGCTGTTTCCAGGATTGAAGCTTAAATGTTTCCCCTCTCTGGTTTCATCCCCAACTCCCATTCTCCTCCCTGCTGCAATCACCACTCTCCTCCCGGTGCTGGGCACTTCCCAACGATGCTCATGGGGATTTCTGTGCCCCATGGCACAGTGCCCTGAGAAGAACTGTATGGGGTGCTGTGGAAATGGGGTGCACTTTTCAAGTGGTTGTAAATGGCGCAGCCAAGCTTTGGGCAGGCTGTGTAATGGCGTTTGGCAAAATCTCTCCTGTCGTAGTTCCCTCTTGGCTGCTTTACGAGCTGCTCGGAGCGCTGACTTAGCGTTTGGCCCACGGATGGAGTTGTTAAAGGTCATTGTTTGGGCAAGGCCTGTGTGGTTTTGGGATGGGCTGTTGGTCCCCTGGAAGGAGTTTGGAGTTTGGGGGATGTTGGGGGAGAAATTACAATGATGAGCTGTGGTGGAGAGTCTTGGGTTTGCAACATCTACCTGCGTGGGCAGGGAATTCCAAGGGAGAAGGGAAGGAAATGTGCAGGCAGCCCAGAGCAGTGGGAGTCTCTTGGCCGTGACGCTCAGCCCTTCCTTAGTAATGCTTGGAGGAAACCCCAAATCTTTTCGTCAAACCCTAAAATAGCGAGGGGCCGAGGGAGCAGCCATGGGAGATGCTGAGCGTTGGCAGGGGCTGCTGTGCTGGCGAAGGAGGCAGGATGTGGTGGGCACAGCATGCTCACTGCGCTCAGCCCTGCTCTTCCCAGGGCCATTTTGGGGCAGCTCCTTGGGTTGGATGGAAGCAGGGCTCCTGTCCCGTGGCTGCCCTGTCCGTACAGGTCAGCTCGCCCCAGAGGGCCCCGTCCTTTTCTGTGATTTCAGGGAGGTGAGGCTCAGGGCAGGGAAGGTGCTTGCTGTCAGCCCTTTAGCTGGCCTCTTCTAATGCCCTCTGCCACCTGATAAAATCTTTTGTACTATTTTTTAATTCTTATTTTCGCATGGAAAAGCAACAAGGAGATTTCCTCCTGACATTTAACTCAGTCAGTAAGTGACAAAACGAATAAACATTCCTTTTTCTCTGGGACAAAGGCTCCAAGATCCTGCTGCGACTGACATGTTTCATCATTTCCGAAGTGAAATGTTTCAGTTAGAAAAAAATAAATAAAGAACTAAAAATGATGCATTTCAATGTTTTTCTAATTATTTTCCCCATTTTGGCTGAAATGATTACTCAAATTTGGCCCTGCTTCACAAATAGTTCTGGAAGCTTCCAAAGCATCTATTTTGGTGACTTTCCTGTCATTGATGAATAATAGTGCAATCTCTGCCCTGCTGAGGTCCCATTCACCCCCCCTGTGTTCATCTTCCCAGGTTTGCTGCTGGGTCCTGCTCGGGGCTGTGTGGCTGCACTGCTATTTTCCTGTGCTGTTTTCCTGTGCTGGAGGTGTGCTGCCCTTCTCAGATGGGGATGAAGCCGTGGTGCTGCACTGTGATGCTGCAGGATCTTCAGAAGTGGTTGCATCTATGGCAAACCTGAGCTAACCCATGCAGGGTTCCTCCTGGCACAGCGTGTTTGCCAGATCCCAGGTGAGCGATGTCTCCTCCAAACTTTGCTGCTCTGAGCATCTTTCCTCCATGGCGCTCCTGGGAAATGAGCTGGGGAACCTGCAAATGGGCTGAGATCTTCTGCGTTGCCTGTTTGTCCCCATGCCTGCTCTGTGTGAGTCAGAGGGGAACAGCACATGCTGATTTTTTAGGGTTGCAGATGGTTTTGTTTAGCTTGTTAATCACAATTAGTGTGGCCTGTGACTGCTGCCAGTGGTGGGTGCTGAGGAAGGGGAACTGCTGGCTGAGGCACGCTGCACGTTCTCTGCTCATGGGTCAGCGAGGACGTTCCTGAGCTTCCACCATGGCTCCCCCCTTGCTGTGCCCCTGGGAACTGCCCTGCCTGGGGACAGCAGGGAGGGGGCACAGCCCTGTCCCTCTGTGCATGCATTGCCAGCCCAGGAGGGGCTGAGCATCTCAGCACTGCTTTTACCCAAAGCCCTTCGTACCCTTTGAGCCATTGCAGACTCAATGCATTTTTCTTCCTCCTCCTAAATAGATGATGGGGCCCTTTGTAGGGGATCTCTTTCCTTTCTGTGCCCCTCCAGACCTGCAGTGTTCCTTCAGTGATCCATGCCCATGCAGTAACTGCAGCCATCCTGTGCCATCTGCTTGCCCTTGCTGCAGAGCATGCACTCAGCTGGCATCGGTGTCACTTAAAGGCTGGCACAGCCCTTCTGCAAAAAAAAAAAAAAAAAAAAAAAAAAAGCTATATCTGCAATGTGCCCATGGCCCATGCAGGTGAGTGGGGAAAGAGGCAAGCAGGCAGTGTTGTCTGCCTAAAGCTTTGTTTCCTTGGGGATGGAAGGATGTCACTCTTCCTTCCTGCAGCTTGGGTTTAGCAGCCCTAATGAATATCGGATGGGAGCTTTAGGGTGCTTACACAGCTCAAACCACCCCTCCTGGCTCCCTGCTGTGCTCGAGCAGCTGCTGGCAGCAATGCTTGTGCCGTTGGAGGATGAAGGAGCAGCGGCACTGCGAGCAGCCGCCAGCTTCTCTCACGTCGACCTTGGCAAGCTGCAGGATGTGAGAAGCCCAGCAGAAAGCAAATGGGCTTTGGCTGGGCTCTCAGAGCCTGAACGTGAGTGGAGCTACCAGAACTTGCTGTCCTGGTGGGGCACAAGGAGGCTGCAGGGTGTGCAGCAAGCCCTGACGTTCCCCTCCCAGACTGAAAAGCTGCCTGCCCGAAAGCTTCCCTGCCACCCCCATGTCCCCAAAGCAGGGATGAGCCACATGCTGTCCGGGCTGGCTCAGAGCATGCGCTCCCCCTGTCCCATCAGCAGTTAAATCCCTTGGCTGCTTGCAGCAGCATTTGGCAGACAGGAGGTAGCTCACAAGTACCAAATTCCTGCGAGGTCCCTGGAAGTGGGGGGGTTTGGTTTAGGACCCAAATTTGCCCCCTCTCCATGAGATTTCCCTCCCCCTCACCATCAGTGGGCTTTGTGGGCATGCTTTGGCAGTGTGCTGGGGGCAGGTGTGGGGTGATGTGTGGCATTGGGGGAGCATAGATGTTAGGGGCTATAGCACAGGTGTATACAGGCCATAACTCATCAGTCCATAAGGGCTTCTCTCAATACGGCCCCTGCTCAGGAGAGCAGCAGAGGACAGGTTCCATGTCAAAACGAGCAAGCAGCTTAGGAAAGCACTAAGAATATAACCTTGCTTTAAGTAGATCCCTGAAAGCCACCCTAAAGTGAGTCAGGGACAGGCAGATGGAGCCTGTTCCTGCATTTCTGACCTACAAGGCAGATTGCTGACACAGGCACTTAATGCCAGCAGCAAAACAGCTGCCTCAAAGCTGTTAAGACTGAACAGGTGAATATTTTTTCAAAGCTTTTTGTTTAAGGAATGGGAAGTCCTTTCCTGGTTAAAGGTAGCCTCATGGTCCCCTGTGTGGGTTGCGAAGCTCAATGCCTTGTGCTTGCCTCCCTCCCCCTGGCCCAGGACTGCATCCCTGCATCCCACTGCTACCCATCCCAGAACCCAGAGTGGGGTCTGGTGATGGAGATGCCTTTCCTGCGTGCATTTGAGGTACAGTGGGCTGCGTGCTTCTGCCACTGCCTTTATCTCACCCCTGCAGCTTCATCCTGCTCTCGCTGTGAAGGATGGGATGACGGTGGATTAAGATGCCACATGGCCGGATAAGTGCTGATGGATGGCAGTAAGCAGGAGCAGTGGCACCTGCCAGGGAGCAGCAGCACCGTCCTTGCCTGCCCTCGGGGTCTTGCTCTGGGATGACCTGGTGTGGGAGAGCTGAAGCAGAAGGTGATTTTCCTGATTGCAGTCTCCGTGGGGAGTGCTTTGCACACCCTCCCTCCTCTTGGCTGGTTAATCATCACTTTCCTTAACCACATTTTCCCATGAGCTGCATCTACCACCTCTTGCTGCTGTTTTTTTCTCTCCTTTGCACTGATGCAACCATTGGTGTGATTGCAGGGAACCAATCTAGCTGATCTTATTTGTTTTTCCCCTTTCCTGAGGCAGAAGCATTTTCTTAGCAGGAGTTTCTAGAGCAGGCTGTGGTCTGAGCGGAGCTGCCCACAATGCAGAGCTGAAACAGTGTGAGCACTAAATAGTCCTGCCCTATTCTCTTGTATTACAGCAGAGAAAGGAGATACAAAAGCCCTAATTCCCCCTGCTAGGTAATCTCCAAGCTGCTCAGATGGATATATGGACAAAAGAGCTTAGAGAAGCTGTTTGGTTGCTGTGTGAATGCTGCATGGGAGCTGAGAGAATTGTGTTTCACTCCAAGCTCTGTCGCTTTCTTCCGCTGTTTTGCAGCCTTCGTAACCACACACAAAGAATAAAATGCTCGAGCAATGACCTGGGCTGCTGCATATCATCCTGGGTGGGATATTCTTTCCCCTTCTCTGAGAAGGTGGGACAGACAACATGGAAAGTGACCCTCACTGGGAAACCCTCCTCTTCCCGTTACAAGGAAGATGCCTCACTTTTGTGGGGTTAGAATTTTAGGCTCTGTTTTTGCAGTTTCCGTTCATCTGTGCCTGCCATGGTGCACCCAAAGGATTTTCAGCCAGCAAACCACCTCAAACCAAGGGCTCAGCTTTGGGGGGGACCCTGAATGGGATCAACAGCCCCCAGCCCATGGACTTCCCATTTTGCAGCCCTTCCCATTTAAAGCTCCTATTGCCCCAAGGCCACTGCTGGAGGTCCCAGCACAATGTGAAGTGTTTGGAGGCTGTGGTGGCTGGGAGCTGGCTCATGGCAGTGATTTGTAGCCTGAGCAGCACAGCAGGTGGTACAGGGGTGAGATGCCCCAGAATAGGAAGTGGGAGCCCTTGATTTAATCAAGATCTGTTTTCCCTCCTTGGTGCTGCAGTCTCTGGGTCCTTTTGCCCGTGCATTTATTTCATTCACTGCTGCTCCAGAGCCTACAGTGCTTCTAACAACATCTTATTCCATTGCAGCTGAATTCTTCTGCACAGTGCACTTTGTGGTGTCTGCACAGAGATGAGTAATAGTTCCCCAGTTGCCATCCATCAAGCATAATTAGTTGTATTTCCTAATGAGGCTTCAGATTACCCAAGTGGGAATTGAGAAGATTGGGATGAAATCAGGTGCTCTCCTTTGCTCTGCTGTGCCACTGCTGAGGTCCTGCCCAGGGATCTGGGTTCCTGCATCCCATAAACAGAGGCACCATGGGCAAATCTTATTGTGTTTGTGTTTCCAAGTGGCTGCAGTTTATTTTCCCTGAGAAAGGATTTGGTTTATAGAAGATATCAATTAAAATCCGAAGCTATTCCAGGGAGGGTGTTGCTTGGATGAGAGTATTTTAATAGTTTTTGTTGGGTTTGACATTGTTGACACATCCATTAGGCCACGTACCAAGGAAAATGGGGAGGGGAAGGGTTAGACTAAAGCAACTTCATCTTTTGAAACATCCATTAATCTCCATTTATACAAGGACTCTTTTTCTAAAGGTTGCAATTAAAGCATGTTCCGGTTGACCTGGTGTGTTGCCCCTGACTCTCTGATTTAGTGCTTTGACAGAATGCTCCAAATGTGACTTTCTCCTGTGATTTGGGGTTTGGTGAGTTGGTTTATTTTTTTAACTAGAGATCCTGAGACATCCCAAAGGGTGAGAATGTCCGTGTACCTCTGGGCATGCAGTGGCTCAGTGCTGTGAGGGTCACCACAGAGTCTGTTCTCCATGGAGCAGCTCCCTGTGGGCTCTGCAGGATTTGCCCTTCTTGCAATAAATTCTTGCTGCACAGCAGCCAAAGCAGAGCGATTTCTGCTGGGGTCAGCACAATGGCTGCTCGGGTTGGAGCACCCTGCTTTCACCCATGTGCCCAAACCCAACAAACTGGTTGAGGTGGAGCCAAGTGGAATAAGAACCAAGGAGCCCTGCTTCTCCAGGTGGTGTGTGTGTGTGTTTTTTTTTTTTCTTTTTTTTCTCAGGACAAATTTTAAGGCTCACTTTCCTCTCTGGCTTTGCTCTCTTGGGACTCTGGCTGGCACACACAATTAACGTGGGCCAGGGTTTGTAATTCCTGGCACAGCAACAGCATTAATGGATTTGTTCAGTTCCCTTTTATCAGCCTTCCCAGCCTGCCTCTTATCTCCGTACTTTGGGGAGGGGTGAGATGGGATTAGAAGGACGTGGAGGCCTGATAAATGGAGATAGAAACCCAAGAGCCGGGGCAGATTGATGCAGGTCCACCGTGAGGCTGCAGGGGGCTCGCAGGGATGGCTCATTGAGGGGACCGAGGGATGGCACAGGAGCCTGGGGGCCTGGTAGGAATGTGTCACAGTGCTCAGAAACCTGTTGGGCTGGGTAGAAGTGGAGCCCACGTAAATGCACCCGGCCCTGGGCTTCCTGCAGATCAACGCTGTTCTCCTGAGTCGGCAGTTTGCTGCAGTGCTGATACAGTGCTGATAGCATCTTGGCTGGGAGAGACTTTCCCAGGCTTTGCAGCACTCAAATTGCTGCCCGTGCCTCTTGCATCTGAAGAAGCCACTTCTTGTGCTCCTCTGTTCCCAGGGGTGGAACGTCAGCCCCTGCCCCTGCCGGGGCTGTGCGTGGGGCTGGGGAGGCAATGGACCACGCTGGCGGGTGGAGAGAGGGATGCAGAGATTAGAAACCTCTGCAAAGGAAACCCCTCTGAACCATCTATTGCTCCTGAGAATGCCGAGGGACTAGAAAATAGATCTGGTGGGAGGAGGTTTCTCTGCAGCTGGAGCAACACCTGAGAGTGACCTTCATCCTGTGTGCTGGGCAAGCCAGTGCCTCCATGTGCATTCTCCTTTTTTATCTGCATGGACTGAAGGGCAATGTGTGCTCTCAGTGGGGTTTGCAGGCAGACCCCCTCTTGCTCAGAGTGAGGCAGGGACCTGTGCCCCCTGCTCAGCTCGAGGCCACCCATCAGCACCCACTGTGGCTTTGTGACCACTTGGCTCCTGCTGCAGTGCCTGTGTCCCTTTTTTCCTGCACGCCAGCTCTTTCACTTCTGCTTGGAGGCTCAGAAAAGCTTCCTAGGAGGTTCCTGGGACCCCTCTTTTCTCAGGCTCTGTTCCCCATGCACCTTCCTCAGGAAGCAGAGAGCAGCTTTCTCTCCACCTGGTGTTGGCTGCAGATCTCTGCTCAGTCTTTCTTCCCCTTGGCTTGGAAAGGCTTGCTGCCTTTCCCTTCCCCTGCTACCCTCCTTTAATTTGCCTTTGCTTATTTTGAATACAAAGCCCCTCCATCACAGTGTTTATACTGCAAAGCCCTGGGCCCAGTGCTTAATTCTCCTCCTTATCTCCCTACTTGACCACCGGGGCTCCTTGTGCCCTTTCCCTGCTTCCAGGGTACCCAGGATGGGTGGCAGCCCCAGTTCCCATCACCCTGCAGTCTGGTTCCCAGGCGCTGCTGCTGCTCACTTGTTGACTCCTCTTTCTCATCCCATGGAAATTGCTTTCCTTGGAGCGGGCAGAAGATGCCTTTGCCTCTCTTCTTGTAGCTGTTCTTCCCTAGTGCCCAGAAATCACCCAGCATGAGCTGGGTGAAGGATGTGGGCATCCCCTGCTCTGTGCATCCCCACCGGCTCCAGCACTGCTGCTCTCTGGCCTCATCTTCCTACACCAAGCACATCTCAGCATCTCTCCTTGTTTCCTCTTCTCCATATCAGCTCTACTCGTGGTTTCCCCTTCTTTCTCCCTAAAATAGGCTGAGCTGCTCCAAAGCACAGCGGAGTTCCCATCTCTGCAAGGATTCCATGAGGAATGAGCGTTGGCCTCATCCCAGCGCTGCTTCCCTCAAGGAGCTCCTGGACCAGGGGAATGTTTTGGTGAATGGAGCCGTGGTGTGTGCCCAGAGCAGCAGAGTAATGCTGGGGTGGCTGTGATTTGTGTGCTGGGGGACTGGGACTGGCAGCAAGCAGATGTACGGTGAGCAGCAAAGTGGGGTGTGGGCTGCAGACCCTGAGACATGGGGTCGAGCTCGTTCCATGCCCTTCTGGTCAGGAGCCAGCCCAAAATAGCCTCCTTGTCAGAGTTTCCACCAGACCCAGGGCTCCTTATCTCCCCGCTGCTGCTCTCATGCAGGATGAACGCGGACAGAGCGATGTCCCCTCAGTCACCAGAGCTTCCTGTGACCCTTGTCCCATGCTGCCCCCGCAGCCTCTCATTAGCAGGGCTCGTTAGGTGGGAGCACAATGTGCCGAGCATCATGGAGCAGGGAATGGTGTCTGGCTTCAAAGACCCTCTGATCTATGGTCCTCCTAAAAATAAGTGTTTAGGGCCTTTGGTATAGTCCTATGCAACATCCTTGTCCCTAAATTAGAGCGGGATGGATCCGAGGGAGGGGATATTTGGATGGACGGATTATTTGGATGAGGAATTGGCTGGATGGCCGCATCCAGAGAGCTGCAATCAATGGCCCGGTGTCCGAGTGGAGAGCAGAAATTCACCACCGTGGGGATGGGGAGGCCTGGAGCTGTGGGTGCCCCATCCCCGGAGCTGCGTGGTGTGGGTGGGAGGTGTCTGTGCCCATGGCAGGGTTGGAGGAGACGATCGTTAAAGTCCTTCCCCGCTCCTGGCCCTGCAGGATTTCCTGCCGGCCTTAATGAGACCCCTGGGGGCAATTAGTTCTCTGCTCCATGACACGCCTGGCTTTTCTCAGCGAGCACTGGGGCTGTGTGAGCTCTGCAGCCCCATCCTGGCTGTAGGGTTGCAATGGGGCAGGAGGTGCCTTGCAGGCTCCATGCCCACCCTGCTCCCTCCCGCTGCGATGCGCTGCAGCGGGGTCGGTCCCGCAGCACCTGTCCTACACAACCACTGCAGTGCTGCAAGCCTGGGAGGCACAGCCACTTCCCACCCACAGCATCCTCACGTTTCCTGGAGTAAGAGATTAGAGAGAGGATTAGATATAAATCTTCGCTGCTGCAGTAAATCATGGTTTTCACTGCTGCCAGCTCTGCCGAAAGGAGAGACAGCGTCGAGCGGCGCTCCCCGAGGATCGTGGCAGCACTGCTGACCCCAATTATTTCAGCGCCGTAAATCACCGCCTCTCCCTGCTCTGCCGTAAACCTCCTGCTGGTATTAAGCACCAGGCAGGTGAGAGAGGAAATAGCCAGCATCCTTTTTCACTGCTGTTTCGTCCTGGGGCTTTTGGAGGGAGGATTCTGGGGTTGTCTCTGTGACCCCAAGTGTTTATGAACTCCGTGGAGAGGTGTGGGATTGCTCTGGGAGCTGAGGCTTTGGGACTGGCACCGTGAAGCAGTGGGGATTGCCTCCAGGGAGCTCTCCATCCGGGTCTCTGGGGGTGACTTTGGGCAGAATGGCCATGATTTTTGTTTTATGGAGGGGAAACTGAGGCACAGAAGTGCAGTGCCTTAACTGCAAGAAGGGAGGGTCCCTGGGAATCCACAGGTGCCTGCAGGGACACTGGGGGGTTCCCGGTGTGGGTGCTGAGCTCACAGCAGAGGTGTGAGCCCAACCTTGGTGCTGAGGGAGACCAAAAGGCAAAGCTGATGCTGCTCAGCCACTTCACTGTGATTTTTGAGTGAATGAAGCTTGGCATTGGAGGCAGCTTCTGATGATCCATCCCTTTAACAGCCCAGCACACGTGCAGTCCTGCAGAAAGCACTCTAAGAAATGCATTAGGAATCTTGCATAGAGGAAAAGACCGTCGAGCAGCTCCGCTGGGAGGGACAAGGCTTGCTTGTCTTTTATTTTCCCCTTGCAGTCCACACAATCAGCTAATGGCTCCTGCTGACAGATATTTATCAGCCTGAACATGCTTTCCCTGGGCTTGGAAAAATAGAACTCTTTACTCCTGGCCCCAATAAAATCCTCAGCTCGGTACCGCTGAGCGAGGCAGTCCGGACATCAATCCTCCTCCTGGCATCACGGCTCTGCGAAAGCAGAAAGCAGAGCCACCCAAGGTTAGAAGCACGCCTGATGAGTATTAATAATTTTTTCTTTTCACCCAGAAATTATGTATATTAAATGAGCTGGTGGGGTCCTTGCAGTGGTGTGGGGGGTTTTAGGGCAGGTCCCCATCCATGGCCAGGACCCAGCTCAGCATCCCCTGCTCAGTCCCATCAGAAGGAATTGCGCAGAGCAAAGGGCTCGGCTGGTGGCCCACCTGCCCAGCACAGCCCTCTGCTCCCACTCTCTGCTTTGGGTTCGTTCCTCTCCTTCACTTTTGGGAGCTGCAGTCCCTGAGGTGCTGCTCTCCATCAGGAGAGCTGTTGGACGTCCTGGACGTTCCCCCCAGTGCTAATGGGAATGAAGATGGATGGACTCTGCCATCCCCAGCAAACACCGGGCTCGTCCCTGTCCAATTCATGGTTCTGAGAAGTGCTGAAGGGAAATTTTGCAATGGGGGCCTTTGGTTTTTGTACATCTAGGGAGTCCCACCAGGTTGGTAAAAGCTCTCTCTCGCTCTCTGTATATATGAATATATGTATCTACATATATATATTTATATGCTATATATATATGCATATGTGTGTATATAGACTAAAAGGAAATCAGCCCCTATTCTCCTGCTTGGGGCTGGGATCTGCACATTCTCTTTGGAGGATTTCATGCCAGATATTAGCTGTGAATTATATTTGGAAGAAAAATTTTAATTAAATTGGTGTTGGTGAGCTGCTGGGGGGCTTTGGCCACTATCTCGCTCAGGAAATAAAGTGACCTCATTTGTGAGCATTGCAGGGTGAAGGAAAGCAGCTCCCAGCCCCGTTGGGTAGCAGGGAATGCGTGGATTTATATGTTTATATATTTACTTATTTATATACATGGCTTAGATGTCCAGCATAACACTCAGAAAACAAAATGCTGAACTGGAAGGGATGATTATTTAAAGGCAAAGCCTATTTGGCTACTTGTTGTTGAATGTTAGATTATGGAATTACATGGCCAGTAACCAACCCAAGGGTGTGGGGTTTTGTTTTTAATTTGTGCAAAGAAGGCTCGATGATGGGTTTCAAATTGGAATCTGTGCCCCTTCTGCGATTCAAGAGGTCCTCAGTGCTGCAAGAGCTGAAAGCTGGTCAGATGCATGTGCGTATTTCATCAATCAAATCAGGTATTGTTTAATTTAATCCTTTTTGGGCTCCACAGTGACCATTTATTGCATTACGTATTTATGTTTTTGTATCTAATGCACCACGTTCTTGTGGCTCAGCTGCTGGGATGGGGATGCTCCTTGCACAGCAGCAGAGCCTTTTCCAAAGGAAAAGGATTCCTTCTGGGAATCCAAACCACAGTGGAGCCAGTGGAGGGTGAGAGCTGTGGTTTTGGCCAGTTCAGAGGCATTTTCCCAGGCTCTGGGCTGCATCTGCCCGTTGCAGCATCCCACAGGCTGCGTGCTGCCTCCAGCCTTCTGCTTCCTCATTGCCTGACGTGTACCACGCTCCATTTGCTCCCGGCCAGGCACGAGCCTTCAGGATGCAAGAAGACGTGAGGAAAGATTTATCCCCACGCTTTGGTTTCCAGCTCCAGATCCTCCAGCTGCCGTTGGGTAAATCACGGGTAAATTGGAGAATCTGCCCCAAAATGAGCTCCAGCAGCAGACGTGCTGGGAGTGATGCAGTTGTAGGAAATGGGGCACCTTTTGCATCATTCAGGACACACTGCGAAGTTACTGAGTAGGGCTGAGATGATTGCATTTAAATTTAAGGCAGGCTTCGTTCAGTCCTGGGGAATGAACACTACAGTGTTGCCTCCCTGCTCAGAAATGAGCATAGAATGATAGAATCACGGGTGGGTTGGGTTGGAGGGGACCTTAAAGATCATGGAACCATGGAATGAGTTGGTTGGAAGGGTCCTTAGAGATCGTAGAACCATAGAATCGCAGAATGGTTGGATTGGAAGGGACCTGAAAGACCCCCAGCCCCACCCCTGCCATGGGCTGGGTGCCCCCCAGCTCAGGCTGCCCAGGGCCCATCCATGCCCTTGGGCCCCCCCAGGGATGGGGCACCCACAGCTCTCTGGGCCCTGTGCCAGCACTGGGGCTCGGAGCCCGCCACGCAGGGTTTATTGCATTGTGACCTCGGTTTATTGTTTAAGCTGCTGCAGTCTTTCTTCAACAGAATGAGAACCTCTGCACAGCCATTGGCACCAGAGGGTCTCGGTTGGCTTGACATGCAGCTGGATGAGGAACATTACAAAATTGGATGTGTAAATGTGGCTTTGGGTCTGCCGATGGGAGCAAGGGACCATCGGTGCTTGGAATCAGACTGGGAGAGCTCCAGGGGAGAGGTCCCATGGGAGGAAGTGGGGGACCCATCCTTTGTGGTATGCAAACCCAGCTGTGACCATCGTGCTGGGGACGGGAAGAACAGGAGAGCAGCTCAGAGCTGCCCGTTGCCTGCAGACCTTGCCTTGGCTTCTGCTTTGGTTCCTATTAGCAAACGTCTGCGGTTATGTGCTCACGCTGCGCAGCGAGGGGCGGAGGCTTCAAAGCCAAGATCAATAGTCATGGGGTCTGGCTGGGGCTCTAGGAAAACATAGCGGGCAGGGAGCAATTTGCTTAATGAGTTCTCCGTTATCCGGCAGCGCTGTCTGCGAGCGGGGCTCAGCCGCGGTGCAAGGGCTGTCCCCATCCCAATCTCCATTCCTGTCCCCATCCCAGTCTCCATCCCTGTCCCCATTCCCACCCCAGTCTCCGTCCCCATCCCTATCCTGCAGCATTGGCTGCTGGCAACCAGTGCTTGGAGTGTGGGGTGCGTGACCCCACTGTGACCACCTCCCTGTGCCTGTGTGTGCTCCTGGGGCTCTGCATGGAGCTCGCTCCGTTCTGGGCTCTGCTTGGCACCGCTGTGCCCCAGGGGCTGCTCTCAGTGTCCCTGTGTCTGCGTGAGGCTGTGTCTATTAACAGAGCTCTGTGGCTCCATCAGCCCTTGCAGCCGGTGCCATGGTGAGCGCAGAATCTGGATAATAGCTCTGATAATCTGCTCTCACCTTGAGGAGCTGTGCCAAGGTGCTCGGCTCCCTTGATCCTCTCCTTTTGGCTGAGGAGAGGGAATAATGGGATAATCCCAGAGCAGCAGGCGGCTCCGAGAGCCCAAATGAGAGCCCGTCCATTAGCACACCCTTTGTTACAGTCATCCTGCCTTTGGCAGATGTCTCGTGCAGCACAGGAGCGCAGGAGGCAGAGCAGCCTCCTGGCTCCAAGGGGTTGGATTGGCTTCGTGGGGCTGTCCCACAGCAGCAGCTCCTGAGCATACCAGGACCGACCCCAATTCTGTGGCTGCAGCTGGTGGGCAGAGCAGATTGCCCTGCAGCACTGGGCTGAGCTCCTCCTGCCCCTTGGCATAGTCGTTCCCTTGTCCATCAGCAGCTCCCAGATTCACATCCTGTGCTGTGTCATCGCTGCTAGCGAGGTTACGGCGTGCTGGGAGATGCCTTTTGCTTGGGATGTGCCAACATCAGCTGGCAGCGGTGCGGCCCCATCAGGGCTCTGTGCAGGAGGTCCCCATGCAGGTGCCTGGCACATGGCATCAGGCATCGCTGGACCACGAGTGGGAGCTCGGGGATGATGTTCTGCTTCCAGCCACACTGGGAAGCCTCCAGCTGGGAAAGGACAAACAGAGTGGCTGTTCCCTGGCTGCTGCAAGCAAGCAGGCGTCTGCTCGCTGCAATCCCCGTCTGTGCCGAGCGAGGATGTTGCTGTTCATTGTCCAAACAGGGCTTTTGTAAAGGAAGGAAAGAAAAAAATAAAACAAGATAAACCTATCACTAATGGGGAATCCTTGGGGAAAGCCAAACACCAGTGCAGGAGCTGCAGTGGGAGCAGGGCTGCATCTGCATGGCCCAGGAGCTGTGCTGTGAGCTCATCCTGCCCCACGCAGCACCAACCCCCATGGCTGTGCCCACTGCTGGGTCCTATAAGGGACCCTGCTTTGTGCAGAGCATTGTGGTCCCCCAGTTTGGGGAAATTTGGGGATTTTCCTGCACTGCTTTGGAAGCACAAAGCTGGGCAGGGAGCTGGGAGCAGCGCGGTGCCCTCTGGATGCTGTCGCACCATTCAGCCCTTCCCAATGGCTCGAGCAGCCAAAATTCCCGTTGTGTTTCCCTTCAGTCTGGAGACTTCTGCCTCTCCTGGGGTGCAGTGAGGCCCCATGGAGCGGGGCTGCCTCCACCCCACGCTCACCCGGCGGCTGCACGGTAGCTGCGGAGAAGCGATGGGGATTGAGTTTCCAGGAATTGGCAGGGCCCGGCTCGGTGCTGAGCCACCAATTCACCCGATTAAAAATAAACACACAATTACGGGCGGGCTGCGATCGGTCACAGCTGATTTTTATCGACCCCGGCTGGGTGCTGGGCTGGAGCCGCTCTTTCCATTCCCAACCCGCGCTGCCTCGGGAGGATTTGGGAAGCAGAAAGTTCGAGCTGGGGCTGCTGTGAAATTCTGGCTGCTCGCAGATTTTCCCACCCGTTCGTCAGACATACGGCCCATTGAGGTCTGTTTGCAGCAGTTGTAAGGGCTGAAGGGCTCATTGTGTTTGTGTTTCACGGGATCTCAAAACTGTAGGGTGCGAAGTGGGTGAGTGTGGGCACTGCGGCATTGCAGGTGGGCACAGCCCCCCCCGTATTCCCATTTTCATCCCAATGCAGCAGCCAAAGGAGCCGGGGTGTGCTGTGATGGAGGGAGGATGCCTGCCCCACCTGTGCCATCAGATGATGTCCCAACTGATGCCCTTTGAGTTTTCCATTCCCCGCGCCTTCTGAAAACCAACTTCTAGGTGCGATTGGCTCCATTCACGCGTTGCCCTGGGCAAGCAGAGCCCATTGGAGCTGTGCAGCAGCTGCAGGGCAGCCAGGCCCCAGCTCTGAGCTGGGCACAGTGTGGGTTATCGGCACAGGGTGGCTCCTCTCTAAGATGGAAACTTCTCCTGCAGCCAGAGGCAGCGATCTTGGCGAAAAGAGCCGCTCCCTGCTGCGGAGCCTCGCCACCTTCCAGGGTTCACTTTGTTCACAAAGAGCCTCAGATAAGCTTCTTGGCAGGGGAGCTCTGTTCTGCCGCGGCATTAACTCGGCTCAAGACAATTTTTTTTTTTTATTTTAACCTCTTGTATCCCTCAGCAGATGCAGCTCAGACACGGCATGGGACTGGGACAGCATCGGTGGGAAGCATCAATGGCCCCAACGGTGCCCTCTGAGTGTCACCTACGGTGTCCCCTGAGTACCAGTGCGGACTGAGGGGACATCAGCCTCAATGGCTGAGTGGCAGCGAGGCCAGGGCACTGATCCCAATGCTCTGAGCCCCCAGTGAAACCCAATGGACAAGAGAAACCTCCTGCCTGGCTCAAGCAGGTATCAAAGCCCGGGGGTTATGACACCATTATGGTGGTGGCATATTATTATGGCATCTCTTCAAGCACCTCCTGGGATGCTGCGGTCCCCGTGTGAGCGCGTGGCCCCGCAGCGTGCCCTGCTCTATTGGGGAAGGCTGGCTGGCAGCCGCCGTGCCCTGCCACTCAGCCCCATTTATCTTCGTTACCGGGGCTGTTTACGCAAGCAGGAATTGGCCAGCGGCGCCCAGCACTGCTGCGTGCCAAGGGAGGAAGCAGGCACCAGCTCTTGTGGCTGGCACCCAACTGCCCGCACGCTCCCTTCGGAGAACAAAAGGGCAGGATGCAGCCCCGGGGCTTGGGGCTGGGGGTCCCCAGGGCAGCCAAGGAGGGAGCACCCTGGGATGGGCTTCTGAGAGGAGGGGGGTGCCAAGCTGCTGCCACTAAAAGAGAATGCACGCAGATTTCCAGAGCGTTTGACAGGGTTACAGTGCCAAAAAATAAAAAAATAAAAAAAAGAGCATTTTTCTGCTCCAACAAACACCATTTGATGTCAAATTGCCCGCGGGAAAACCACTTGTTGCAAGCCCAGAAGAAAGGAATGAGGAGGATGGCACGGGGACAGTGTCACCTCCCATCTCCCCTAAGCCCTGCGCTGGCACAGCCCCTCCAATTGCTGCCCTGAGGCTGCTGAGCCCCCCCGCAGCCCCCGTTGTGCCCCGTGCCAGCAGGGCACGGGACAGAGCCCGCTTTGTGCTGCCTCTGTGGCCACGTCCCCATGTGCTGGCAGGGATGGGCAGGAGGAACGCGGTGACATTGCCCCCACAGCACGGTGTCACTCGGGGACAAGGACCTTTCTCACACCTACTGCTCTCCAGGTGATGGGAAACAAAGGAACCCAAGATATTTAGCAGCAGGAAGGCAGATTCTGTAAACTGTCTGAAAATGTATCCTCCGGATGAGCTTTGGGTCTGGCCGTGAGCCTGGGATCGGTGCAAAGAGCTCAACGTGCCTCGGGATGAGGCCATCATGGGTCGGGATGGAGTCCCTTTAACTCATGGGTGCCCAACCTGTGGGCTGGCCTGGGCTGCGCCAAGTGAAGAGGAATTGTCTTGGGCTGCTTACAGAATATGTAATATCGTTAATGTATATAACTAACAAAACTTTATGTATTTTATTAAAACGTTAAAAAAAGCGACAAAAACATAAAGCTAGAGGGACATTTGACCTTGTTTTTGTGAAACCAGTGCATCGGTCTGGTTGGATGGACGTGGTCTGGTTGGATGGACGTGGTCTGGTTGGATGGACGTGGTCTGGTTGGATGGATGTGGTTGCAGTTCTCAGTGAGTTCTCAAGGCGTTCATCAAAGATTTGTGACGGAATTTTGCTCTTCCTGTGCTTCATCCTTGAAAACAGTCATTCACAGATGGACGTACTGCCAAAAAGTGATGGTGTAAGGCATGAGTGTGAAGGGAGGGATGTGTTTCTCTGCTAAGAGGGGTCTTAAAAAGCCTGGTGTAGAGACGTGATCAGGTTTTTCTTTGAGTTTAATGTCTGATTGCAGCTCCATACATTCCAGTTGAAAATTCACAGGTTAAAGTATTTATGTTGACTGAAAATGGAGTCGCAAATATACCAAAAAATGGATGAGTTTTTGGCAGTCTTGAAACCTGTTCTCCAATCCCTTTATCCAAACAGGAAGCAGGGCCACACGTTACTCTCTGTTCACAGGACTGCGTTCAGCCAATGGATCGCCATGCACACAATTATTTGACATAACACCAATCAGCACTGTGCCCTCCCCGTGTCCCAGTCCCAGCTCAGTGCCATCACACACCGATGTTTGGGTGTTGTTCAGTGATGGGTGCACCCCTGGGGCTGGGTTGGGCCTCTCAGCAGGGCAGACCCTCCGCCATGTTGGTGCAGGGCAGGGGTAGGCCGCAGTGTGACTGGGCCAGGCCGCATGAGGCCCGCAGGCCATGGGGTGGGCATAGCTGGGTTGATTTGTATACGCTGCACACTTTTGGCTTTACAAAAAAAGGATTTTAAACTAGCAGTGGGTTTGCTGTTTGATTTCCCCAACGTTGTGTCCTTGAGGCCGACAGCACATCAATGAAACCAAAACCCCGGAACTGCTTGTCCTCTCTGTGGGCACCTCGGCTGCCCTCAGCACCGGCCTCACGCACGCGCTGGGAGCGACTTGTGACATCTCAGCAATGTAAACAGCTCAGGGAATAGAGTCAGTCCCCGCTGAGCTCTGCCAGCAGCTCCATTGCTGGGCTCGAGGCCACTGAGTGCTGCTGGGACAGCGGCTCCATAATGCACAGCCCAGCAGAGCATCTCCTGGCAGGGACGTCCTCTCCCTTGGGGCCAACCTCTCCTTGCCTTCCTGATCCTGTTTAAGTTCCCAAAAAACCCTGGGAAAAAGTGATGCACCTCTGCCACTGGTGTCTGCAGTAGGATAAGGGACGCAGGGCAGGGCTGGGGGGCATGGTGCTCCTGGAGGGGAGGGAGAAGATGCTTGAGGTGAGCGTGATTTGGGAAAAATCTCTAAAAACACAAATGAAGAGCTGCCAGGCACAGTGTCCCCACTTCCTCGGGGTTATCACCCTGCAGTGAGATCCCAGGAATGAAATCCCAGGGACAGGGGCTGAGTGGACAGGCAGGGACATCCTCTCCCTTGGGACCGGCCTCTTCCTGCCTTCCTGATCCTATTTAAATCCCCAAAAATCCCTGGGAAAAAGCAATACCTCCCCAGCACTGGTGCCTGCAGTGGGGTATGGCAGTGGGATGGGGGCAGCGCTGGGGGGCACGAGGGCAGCGTCTGCCCCACACAGGAGGGGATGGGGATGGGGAGACTGCTGCTGCCTGTCCTTCTTGCAGCCTTCCTCCAGGGTGATGGGGAGGACATGGGTCCTCCACAGGGGATTTGGGATTGGAAACACGGGGGATTTGGGGTGATAATTGGAAATTGGTGGGGAAACACCACAAAAATGCAGGAATTGCAGAGCCCATAGCCCTGCTCCTCATCCTCCCCCTGGGCTTCCTGCAGCAACACGTCCCAGCTCCCACGGCTCTGCCAAACCCTGGGATCAGTACTGATCTGCAGAGGTGAGAGCAGCAGCTGGCGGGGATGATGTGTAGCAGCAGTCAAAATCCCCCTCACAGAGTGCTCACCGCAGCACCTGATCTGAAAAACAGCATTTTCAGCGTTATCTTCCCCTGTCGAGCTTTGGAAGAGGTCAATCTGCTTTTGGATTATGATTTTTTGTCTCTTAAAAAAACGTAGAGAAGCTGCTTCCCCCAAACAAAAACGCTTTTTTTTTTTTTTTTTAAGCGAGACTTGAAAACACAGGAAGGAAATGTAAATATTTTCATCCGCAGGTTTAGTGGCCGAGGAGGTTTTTTCCCTTGCAGCTGTCCTCAGTGCCGAGCTCACACGAAGCTCTGGGCTTCATTTCACAGCTCGGACGGGGACGGTCCCAGCTCCCCCCTTCTCCTGAGGGACATCGGCTGCAACGGGTGGGACGGGGACCCTCACCCCCCCCACTGCTCCATTTTCCATCCCCCTGTGCCCTCTGTCCCATCACTTCTGGTGCAGAGACAAAGCAAATTGGGCTCCTACGGTTTTTCTTGGCATGTGGCTGAGAGGGCAGCGCTGAGCAAAGTGACTCTTTTGTAAACTAGCGCTGATTATAATTACACCGCTATAATTACTGCTCAGCAAATAAACACCGAAGGGCAGCAGCATCCCGAGGGCACGCGGTGCTCCTGTAGCCCCTGCAAAACCCCATGAGCGACTGAGAGCTTTGTGCAGGGACTCTCAGTGGGAGGGATGGAGATGGAGCACGGAATGGTTTTCACCCCCCAGAGACCCCCATGAGGTTTTTGAGGTCCTTAGAAAGGTCGGGATGAGCCCAGGGATGGGGATGAGCACAAGGATGGGGACATGGGATTAGGAATGGGGACATGGTTTTAGGAATGGGGACATGGGACCTGTGATGAGAACGTGGTTTTAGGGATGAGGACATGGGACCTGGGATGAGGACATGGAACCAGGAATGAGGACATGGGATTAGGGATGGGGACATGAGACCTAGGATGAGGGCATGGGACCAGGGATGGGGACATGGGATTAGGGATCGGGACATGGGACCAGGTAGGTCTATGGGGAACTGAACAGGGACAGGGCACTTAGGGCTAAGCTGGGAGCAGGGGGAGCACCCACGGGTGCTGGGGATGCTGCTCCATCCTCCCCAGCCCAGTGCGGTCCATCCCATCAGCACTGGGGACACCACGGGCTGCCCCATGCCGCCACCGAGCGCTCTGAGCTGCTGCTCTGCCTCCATTCACTGCCGTGCTTCCAGCCCTGGACGGGCTGCCCAGACGCAGCTGTCTGTCTGGTGGAAACTATTTTCCTGCTGGACTCCTGTGAATGTGCCACATCGTAATTAAAAGCTGGTGAGTTGTAGGTGCTCGAATTAGCCCTGGCGTTTTGCAGCCTGGCACTGCGCGGCTCTCTGCTTTGTTTCACGCGGCTTTCACTAATTAAATCAGACTGGTGGTGTTAGCGAGCAGCCTGCTGCTTCCTGCAGGTCCGTTGGGGCACACACTCTCTGCTGTACCCTCTGCAAAGCCCCTGCCCTTGTCCCAGGGCAGTTTTGCAGGGAGTGTTCGAGTCCTTCAGCTCTGCAGCTGCAGGGCTCTTGCTTTTGCAAGAGGTCACCGGAGCCATGTGGGCAAATGTCCCCTTGCCTGTGGTGTCACTGCTGAAGGGAGATGTTTTGCATTCAAGGAAATCTAATTTACTGTGTTTGTTTTTGCCTTCAGTGAGTTGTAAACCGAGTTTGGTGAGTGATGGGGAAGGGACTCACAGAATGGGGACCCAGTGCTCCAATGGCTCAGCTCAGCACAAGACTGCCAAGGGGGACATGGATGGCAGAGCCCAGCCCTATAAAGGACGGTGCCACAGGGAGCGAATGTCCTGGTCCCTGTCCCTGTCCCTGTCCCTTGTCCCCAGGGTCCCTGCATGGCACTGCCGTGGAGCTGCCTCCCGGTGCCAGCACTCAGCGCATCCACCGCCAGCACTTGGCAGCGAGGGGCTTGGCCGTGCCAGCTCTTGGCAAACCAAACAGAGCTGCCTTTATCCCCAACCCTCGCTGGGAGCTGGGAGAGGGCCGCTGGGAGCTGCCCCTCCCCAGTGCTGGGCCCCGTGTTCAGGAGGGGACGGGTGCACGTGGCACCCACCGGGGGGTGAGGACGGCACCGGGTGATGCCCGCAATGGCTGAAAGCAGAACCCCAGCGATGCCCAAAAGCACACAATGGGGGAAAATCCATGTACCTGATCTTCATCTGCAGCCCCACCAGGGCCAGCATCACTCACAGCACCACGCAGTGCTTCTGTCCTTCCAGGGGCACACTCTGAGGGCTTTTCTTTAATTACTCTATGACCGAGTGACTTTTAATTTCCCTCTCATCAACTGTAATCCCATTTACTCTTTCTTCCTTTCCTCCTTTCCCTTTCTTTCTTTCTTTTTTTTTTTTTTTTTTTTTTTTTTTTTTTCCTTCCCCCTCCTGGAAATTAAATTAACATTCCATCTAATTACCCAGCCACTTCTCTAATTGCCGAGGGGGCTGTGGTTGTTGTGCTCATTTAATTAATTGAGACCTGCAGTGTTTAACGAAGAGGAGGATTTATTGGCTGCAGAGTGAGTGCTGGAGGGTGAGCACTGCACGTCGCGGTGGCAGTCCGGAGGGCTGAGAAAGGCTGGCTCTGATTTTAGCTTTTTATTATTATTATTATTTTTAATTAATTTATTTTTGCCCTGTGTGTGCGCATTATAAAGGCAGAGCAGAGAGCTTTCCTGCAGTCCCCTTCCTGGATGCAGCCTTTTGCAGTGGAGCAATGCATTTCCAAGCACAGTCGATGAGCCCAGGGATGGGTGTCGTGGTCACGTTGAGGTTTTTGTAAACCTCTCCAATTCTGGGGGCTCCCCCTGCCCCCACCACTGCCCTCCATCCCCTGCTCAGGATGTGGCTCAGTTCAGCTCACGTTGGGTTGTTGCCCCATCAGGTGCACGAGGTCCTTTTGCTGCTTTGCATCCTTTTGGGCAAAGCGTGCGTGCAGTGCAAGGCTCTGCTCCCAGCTGCTGTTTTCATATGGCACCATAATATTGACACCTAAAAAAAACCCACAACCAACCAAACTAATCTGGCAAGGGCTTTATTTGCAGATGCTGCAGCTCCCCACATCCCTCACGGTGCTGTGCCCCGAGCCCAGGGGTGCTCACTCTGTGTCGATGGGAAATCAGGTGCCTGGCAGCATTCCCTGCTGCAACGTTCAGCAGCAGCACAGCTTTGTTACCAGCTGTGCAAAGCAGCAGCTCGGCCGTTAGGTTTCTCTGCAGGGAGATGCAGCCCTGATGCTGCTTTGGTACCTGGGTCCCTCCTGTGTGGGTTTGTCTCAGTGCTCTCTGACCAGAACATTGGCTCCTGGGTGGGGACAAGTCCCAAAGCAGCACCCGGGGGAATCAGGCTCAGGGCTGCTCCTTGCCACGTTCCCCATGGGGCTGGGGAGGGCAATGCTGGCACAGTCCTCCTTGGAGGACACATCCCGGAGGTTACAGTGTGTTATGTGGCATTGAGGACACTCAGTTGATCCCTCTGCCTCTCTCCTTCCCCACAACTGCCCCAGGACATTGTCCGGATGGTGCCACCAGCACCGATTCTGTTGCAGACCAAACTCTGGTTCATGGCAGTTGAGCAGCAGCCCCAAGTCCAGGGCTGAAAAGGGAGAATGCCAAGGGTTTGGGACAAACCCCTGTGTCTGTCCATGAGCTTTGGGGACCCCATTGATTGCAGCTCAATCTGGCAATAACCCAACCCATTGCCCCACGAAGGGGATGGATAGGGAGAAAAGCAAAGCAGTTGCTCTCCTGTTGCACAGCTTGTGCTCAAAGCTCAGCGCAAGAGGAAAAGGGGCTCATAAAAATATGATTAGATTTACTCTGCCTCATTTCAAACCAGAGCACGCTCGTAATTCACGGTTACAGACAGGGGTTCGCCAGGCAGAGACCCCACTGATCGGCGTTTCGGTGACTACTTTCTGTTAGGAATTTCTTGGCGTGTTCCCAACTTTGTGTCAGACCCTTCTGGGCTGCGTTCTGCCCGGGTCAGGTTCATATGTGTGATTGAGTCCCCGCTGAGTGCATGGCGGGAGGGGCTGCGTCGCTGCGGGGACAGCACGGACCCGTCCTTGACGGCCAACAGAGGAGCGACCCACGTGTGTCGGAGACCGCTGCCTTCCAGCTGCGTTTTTCCATTAACAAAATAATATATACATTTTTTTAAACCACTGGGTTTGGGGTTTGAAGGAATGTAGTTTGTCAGGATGTACGCCGAACATATAAAGCAGGATTAATCCAAGGTGTCCCTCTCCCACCCATCCAAGACCCATCCATCCCTGCGCGTTGACGCTGTGCCCTCCCCTTCCATTGGACGCAACGGCGCTGGAGCAAGCCCTCGGCTCAGCTCTACTTCAGCCTCCGCTGAAACATTTTAAAGCCTGTTTTATGGCAGGCAGGTCTGGCCTGAGTTCCTCCTGCCTCCCCGGAGACTTCATGAGAAAGTCATTATTTTGCTGATTTTGTTGACACTTTGTGTAAGAGTTGCCATGGCTCTCGCCCGGCTCAGCTCCCCTGGCCGGGAGTCGGGGACCGGGGCGGGGAGGGCGCGCACCGCTGCCAGCGATGGATGGGGTGGGGACGTGGGGACACAGCTTAGGGACACAGCCATCCCCACAAACATGGGTAAGACCTTCCCCAGGCTCCTGCTCGGTCTCACTCTCGCTCTAGCCCTGTGATGCATTTTGCCGTGGAGCTGTTTGGTGTTTTCCCATTTCTGGAGCCGTTCCACGTGTTGCCACAAACCCTGCATCTTTTCCACGTCTTTTCCCAAACAGCCATCCCCAGTGCACCGAAGTTTCATGGCCCATTAAGATATGGGAGCGGGGTCCCCACCGGCCGTGATGTGATGGATGGTGGGGGGACAAGGGGACCTCCAGCTGCCAGCAGGAACATTTGCTGTGGTCGGAGGGATGGTCCCCCTCGCCCCTATGCACAGGGGCAGCCCCTGAGCTCCCCTCTGCCCCCAGCACTGCTCAGCACCCTCCTTAAGTAACCCCGCAGACTAAACAGCCATTGCTGATGAAAAACATCCCCCAGAAAGCCAACGAGCAGCGAAACTGCGGCCTCTCTTAATGATATTTTCTTTGTGGTTTTGGTTTGGAATATCTTTCTCTTAATTGAAGAGTGAAACCCCTCTTGGGTAGAAGCGCTTTGATTTCAGCCCTTTGTTTTCTCACAGCTCTCAGCTCTGCAGGGCTCTGCCCCTGGCAGCACCCGGGGTTTGTCACTGTGGGACCCCATCCCTTGCTGGGACCCCATGGGCACGTTGACCAAGGAAGAAGGGATTTCTCCGCACGATGCGCAGCAGCCGCCGCGCTCCCTCCATGGACCGTTCCAGCTCCTTCCAGTGTGGTTGTATTTTATCTGTGGAGCTCTGTAAGGATTTTGTTCCGTCATCCTGGAATTTTTATGACTCCTTTGTGTGTATATAATGTGATTGCCCTGGAACAGGGAGAAATTAATCATGGTTCCTTTGTTAGTTTTCAGGAATTTTTAATGTCTATGTTTTTGTTCATCTGTCATGTCCAAATGTGGGGTCCATGGGCTATTTGACATTGAAAATGACTTAATGGCTCAGGTTTCCCCCCCAGTGTTTATGGACACTTGTTCGTGGTGGATGTGGGGTGTGACATTCTGTACCACGTACTTTCCGGCTGTTCCCGGTTGTTCACCCCGTTCCCGTGGTTCTTCTCCTGGGTTCTCCAGCCCAGGAATCCAGTGGGTGGGTGAGGCTGCAAGAGGGCACCCAGGGGAGCGGTACCCTCAGGTGGGAACCCAGAGCTTCTCGGGGTTCTGTAGAGATGAGAAGACACTGAAGACATCGTTGCAGCGGGGGCTGCAGCTGATGCCGTTGGGTTGTGCACTGGGCTCTGTTGCGTGGAGTGGGGACAAATGAGAGCCTGCTGTTGTCCCTGTGTGAGGAATTATTGGATGAGATCCCCGGGATGCTGTCCCTAGGGAGTGAGGAACAGAATAGAGATGGCAGCTCTCTAAGGAGCCCTTTCCAAGATCCCAAGAGCGCTCCAGAAAATGGCTTCCCCATCCCTGGAGGTGCCCAAGGCCATGGATGGACCCTGGGCAGCCTGAGCAGGGGTCACCCAGCCCACAGCAGGGGTGGAACTGGGTGATCTCTAGGGTCCCTTCCAACCCGACCATTCTGTGATTCTGTTTCCTCGCCAGCTTCTTGTGCTGGATGGGCTCAGTCTGCTTGGGCTGGGCAGCACCACGAGGAGCTGTTTGGTAGCACAAAGGCTGAAGGTGCCTCACTGGAGGCCACACAGAGCCAGGGCACAGCCCCACACTGCTCATTTCTGGGGACTGCCACCACTCGTACATACATCCACGGGGCCAGGGCACCCCATGGTCCCCTCTGTGCTGCTTTTCCAGGCTCCTTGTGCAGCTGCCACCAGGAATTACCGGAGGAGCCGAGGAACTCTCCAGGCTCTGCTCACAGGTCGCTGTTATCCTGCAAGGCATCAGCCTGGGGCCGGCTTAAACCCACGCGGGTCAGGGGCAGCTCGGCTGGTCAGGGGAGGCAGCCAAGGCAAACAGCAGCAGCTCCCAAACCTCATCCAGAGCCAGAGCCCCTCGGCTGCTCGCTGCACTGCATTTGCTTTTGCTTTAAGGCAGAAGGGGTCGGTGCCAGCCCCACGCAGGACGAGGTGCAGGGATGGGCACGCGCTGCCCGCGATGACCACGCTGACATTTGGGCTCTTAGCAAACACCGCAGGGCAGATGGAAACTGCGCATCACTGAACACACTACACACGTCCTTAGGAAAATGTTAGTTAAAAAAAAAAAAAAGATGCAAATTATCCCAGGCTGCGCTTCCTGATGGCTCCGCAGAGCCTTTGCGATGTTATTTTGCTGCGGCTCTGAAATGTCTTTGACGCTTTCTCGGGCACGTTTCCCCCTGCCCCACTGGGGCTGTTTCATGTTAGGGTGTTTGCTCAGCAGCTGCCGGGGTGCTGGCAGGGCAGCTGTTGCCTTTTGGGTGCAGAGCATGAGGGTGGCAGGGGATGCTGCTGGATGCACCAAGGTGGAACCTTCTTATTTCAGAGAGAAAATCAACCCTTGGGCACGGACACACAAAGCTCCCATCTGGCAACACCGCTGCAGTGGGGCTGGGGGTGCCAGCAGTGTCACCAGCCCCACAGCTCCCATCACTGCCACTCGTCCCAGGGCCCTGGGGACAGCAGTGACCATGGGCTGTGCTCTGTATTTTGCTGGGGGGAAGTCAGCCAGATCCCAGATCCCCAGCAAAACCCCCAGACCCCGCGTGCGCTAAAGACAACAGTCCCAGCATATTAATACTTGCAAAAACAAACACCAGCGAGATAGGAAAAGGAATGAGGCAGCCATTAAGGGAGTGCTGAGTTTCTCCCCTCTAGACCTTCAACCCTTCCATTTCCTGAGGACGTTTCCTCCTGAGCACCCCGTGCCAGGAGCAGCCTCTGCAAACCTCTGCTTGTGCCCAGTTTTGCTTTTGAAGGGCACCTCTGTCCCTCCCAAAGGCAGATCTGGTTCTTTTTCGGTCTCTCAAGCACCTCCAGTGCTCACGTTGTGATGCAGCACCCTGAGACCCAGCACAGCAAAGCTCTGCTCCGTTGGGAGAGCACAGAGAGTAGCCACGAAGGTGCTGCAGGATCAGCTCCGTGCACCTCCTGGGGGCTCAAGGATTCCCACTGCTGCTCCTCCACACTTATCAATTTATTTTATTTCAGTTCAATACTAGGAGAAGCCAGCAACTGATTTCAGCTGAATCCTGAACGCAGCAAGTTCAGTCAGACTGAAGCAGCAGCTGACAGCTGCCTGTCGGCACCGTGTTCCTCCCCACCTGGGAGGAGGATGCCAGGCACGCACCCTGCAGCACCCTGCTCGCCCCTGGCAGCACTGCGGCACCGAGCAGCAGCCGCGCATCCTCCGTCCCTGCCCTGCAGTAACGCTCTGCTGGAGCCAAGCTGCTCACCTGGGCTGGGTGAGTATTTGGGGCACCTTGAGGGACACCTGGAGGTGTCAGCTTGGCTTTAATCTGTCCCCCAAAGCACGTGAGTCTCCCCCATCCTGGCGGCTGCCAGGTTACCCAACCACACACGAACCAATTAGCTCTGCCCTTTGCTTTCCTCCCGGTGCTTTCCCACAACGATCTGCACAAACACGATTTCTCTTTCAAAATGGAAGCGTTTGGTGCTGGGTCTGTGTTTGTTTGTTTGTTCTGGGAAGTCCGTGATGGTTGCCAGGAGCACTGGGACCCCCCTCAGCCCGCAGCCAGGTGCCCCAGGTGGGAGCTCCCCAGCACCCACAGCCTGCCCCAGCCTGCACCCTCCGTGTTGCACAACAGCCAACAGAAAGCACGGATTGTGTTTCTTCCAAAAGCTGCCGGAAAAACAAACACTTTTAGGGGGGCTGGAGAAGGGGAGCATGGCAGTGAAACGTTTCTGTACCATGGAAAAAGTCATCAAGGTGAGCGGCGGTGCTGCCTCTTTGCACACACTGCTCGTTTCCCACCTCGGGAGGATTTGTCCTGGTCTGGGGCTGCAGCATCCACTGGAGCTGAGCCTGCAACGGGAGCACAGGGGTGGGCGCTGCTGGTGCCCAGGGGTGGGCTGTTAACTCTGGAGCGTAATGATGGCAGGGCATACAGCAGCAAGGAAGATTTCTAGCCAAGCCCATAGGAAGAAATGGTACTTTCTGCTTCTTTTTACAAACTAAATCGTCTTTCTGTGGTCGTCGTGCAGGAGACTGCTGTTACAGTGACAAATCAGAGGAGCAGTGGGGACATTTAAACCCATCCTGCAGGACTGGGGTGAGGCCGTGGGCATGAACGCGGCTGGGGAAGCATTTGTGCCATTAGGAGACAGCTGAGGAGAGATTAAAAAATGGGGATGTCCCCAGCTCTTCTCAAGCATCCCCACCAAGGCCACCTCGTGCCCCTCCAGCTGCCACAATTTGGTTCCCCAGCAGCAGGGACAGCCACGGCCCCTCTGCTCCTGGCTGGGCTGAGGGACCGCAGCACCAGGAGCATCTGCAGTCCCAAATTTCCCTTAATTCAATTTGTTTCTCGTAGGATTGAAATTCCACGCCATCGCTCTTTGTCTCGCTGACCTGGATTTATTTATTATTAGAAAGAACTTCTCCCAAATTGCCATATTAGAGCATGGCTGCAGCCAGGGCCAGGAGCTCACAGCCCTGACGGTTGTCACCCCGCTCCCTGTCCCCGAGCTCTGTGCTGTGTCTGACGGGAAGGACCCACGTCTCTGGGCTGCCCCAAACTGTTTCCATTCTTTCTGCAAACCAAGAAGTCGCAAAAGAAAATAAACCTTTGGGATTAGATAAAATGATGCAGCTTGAAAATGAAACACTTTGCACAGAGCATCAGATTTTGATTAGATTTAGCTGTAGTTTAAGAAACAGCTTTTGGGGAAAGCGATGCCCTCCCGGGACGTGCAGCTCTGAGCAGCGCGATGACAGCTCCCCGGGGAGCTCCGCTGCACCTGGACGCATCCCTCAGCGCTTCGGGCACCCCCGGCGGAGCCTGTGGGGTCCCGCGGGCTGCGGGAGGGGACGGAGAGTGCCGGGGGGGCACCCGAGCCGACAGCGCGGCTGTCACCGGGCGCAGCGATCCGCCGGGCCGGGCCGTGCTACCGGGGCTCGGGCACCGGGCGCGGGGCAGCACCGGGGGCAGCACCGGGGGCTCCGGCCGGGCTCGGGCGGGGCGGAGCGTTCGGTTCCGCTCCCTCCTCCGAAGAAGCCGAGGCCGCGCTCGGCTGCGGGCGGAGCGGGAGCCGCACCGGG
>WBMW01000132.1:100989-175787 GCA_013396635.1 Penelope pileata
TGGCTCTGCCGCTGTCCCCCAGCACCGTCGCGGCCCCCGGAGCCCAAGTGGAGCCCGACCCCGAGAACCGGGGCCGCCCCCGCCGCCCCCCGCCCGCTCCGTGCTGCCGCGGCTGCCCGGGGAGTTCGCTTCGTACTTGGAGAGCGTCCCGCCGCGCACCAACGCAAACAGAGCGAGGACGGCTCCGGCTGCAGTTTGTTCACATCAGTGGGGAAAACGCGTCCTGTCTAAATATTAGTTTAAGAAACGGAAGGGATCCGCGCCGCTCTCGGCAGCCCCGGCACCTTCTGCCCGCGTTCCGCTGCCTCCGAGCTGCGGTTTCTGGCCCCGGAGCTCAGCGGGAGGCGAATGGCACCGCGGCGTCGAGGGAGGGAATTTCCCACTCTCGCTGCGATCCGTCCGAAGGCTTTAAAAAAAAACAACCTAGACCTCAGATGTCTGTATTGCACATATATGGTAGCTTGTAGCCAGCACTGCTTTAAATCCGATGGCTGCTCGCGGAGCCAATCCGCAATTCGGCGCTGGGTCGGGAGGAAGGGCTGGTGGCTGTCACGGGGGTGGGTGAGCCCTGGCCGTGTGCTGAGACCCGGTTCAGCCTCACCTGCGGAGCCCAAATTCGGATTCCCGCATTCGTGCGTGCTCCTGGGTTGAACAGAGGAAGTGATTAGATGCTACATGATGCTGGGCAGAGGAATCAGATGGGGAAGGGGAGTCCCTGAAACGACATTTTCGGAGCCTTAAGCACCTGTTTGTTCATTTATATTTAAAGCTGCTGGCTCTAGGTGGGCTCAGGTTCTGCCCACTGCAGCAGAGGTGGAGGTGCCACGCGCGAGCTTTGCTCTGGGATGTGGCACTGCCCGGCCCGAGCATCCTCAGGGATGTCACAGAGGTGGGCTGCAAGCTGTCCCACGCCTCCACCCACACCTCCAGGGCTGCGTCGTTTTGTTCTGTTCCTACATGTCACGTTTTTTGACAGCATCAGACCAGAGGCACCTGCAGCAGAGGGGCCGGGCTGCTCTCACGCCGTGTGGCTGCGAAATTCGGGTGGGCAATGAGAGCACCCAGCACCCCTGCAGCACCCGGCCCCCAAGCTGCACGCAGGAGCTGTGCAGCTTACGGTGACTTTGTGACACACACAGGTATTGGCACTGTGGGCGCCGGGGTGGGGGGCACCCGTGGGTGCAGCCGGAGTGCTCAGGGGGTGCGGAGCGGGGCTGGCAGCAGCTGCACTGGGTGCCCTCCCCTGGTGCAACCGCGAATCACAGCTCGGGGCTCGGCAGCTCCCTGCTCGCCCGGTGAAATCCCCGCGCAGAGCCGGGCTGCCGTGCCAGGCTCAGGTCTCCAGGGTGACTCCCACCTATGGGGGAATGCAGGGGAGGGGCTGAGATTCCCAGTTGCCACTCTTCGAGGCCACTGTGCCTCTCCTGTGTCCCAAAGCCCAGCGCAGACGGTAGCATGGCTGGAGCAGTGTCACTTTGGCTGTCCCCAGTGCCTGGTGGGGTGGCATTAGGCATGCACCCTCCTATCCAGGAGGGGCTCATCCTATNGGATGCTGTGGGGGGATGCTGTGGGGGGGATGGACCAGGAGCACAGTGCCCGTTGCAGGGGGTGCAGTCAGGCAGCTCAGGACTGGTCTGTTTCTCTGCTGTGTTTTTTCCCCTGGTGCCGCAGGCACTTTCAGTGCTGATCTAAGCTGAAGCACATGTGCACCGTCCTGCTTCCCAGAGCTGACCCCTCGCTGAGCCCAGGGGCAGCACTGCATGGTCCCACTCTGACAGCTCCCAGTGTGCATGGAGGCATCAGGACCAGGGCGCTGCCCCCTGCCATGCCCTTGGCATCCCCCAAAGATGCTGCAGGGATGCTGCTCCAGGGCCAGCTGATGCCCTGGTCTGGGTGAGCAATCTGCTCCAACCCCACCGTTTGCAGTCTGGACCAAAGGAATCCCCCCCAGCACAGCTTTTTCAGTGATTTGGCCAATTTGGTGCAGTCTTCCCCCACTGAACTTGGAAGAGGGAGAGAGCAATGCAAAGTGGCTCCTGCTGGAGCTGCAGGGATGCTCTCGTGTGAAGGAGCATCCCCAGCGTGGGAAGGAGCCGCCCTCCCACCGCTGCCCAGGGAGGGAAATGCCATGAGCAGCTTCGCTTCCCTCTCTTCTTTGTCACGAAACCCCAAACTTTGTAACTCAGCATCCAAAGAGCTAAATTGAAACCGTCGTTTGCCACCGCGTTGTTCTCAAATGATGACAAGAAGCATTTCCTTCCGCGCTTGTTCAAAGGCCGCGTCACCAGCTTGTCAGCCCCCTAAGAAGAAATGTCGGTGGCATCAACGCTGCTTTTCGTGAAGTGTTTTGATTTGGATGGAACCACTTTTTTCCAAGCAGAAAAGGTTTCCTTTGAACATTGGCCAGCCTGAGTGTGCAGGCTCGGGGCTGGGGGGAGGTGGTGGTACCCGAGGATGTGGCGGAGCTGGGGGCCGTATCCTGGCACAGCCCCAGCACAGGGGCAGCAGCCTGGGGCAGCAGCTGCATTTCTCTGTGTTTTAGCAGCTCCGTGCAGCACCAGGACCCAGCTGTGCCGTGCTCGGGTCACAGCTGGGAGCTCTCCTGGGTGATGCCCGGCACTGAGTGAGGGAGTTGCCCTTGAGCCGTGTTTGCTGTAAGGGCTCCAGGCTTCAGAGAGCCCTTGATTTCACCTTGGCTGTTTTTCCAGGTAGCGTTGGAGGGGTGAGGATGTCTGCAAGCCCATCCTGTGTCCTTCCTCCCAGAAGGAACTGAGCAAACGCCAATTCTCAAAGCCTATTTAAAGCAAGCAAAGTCCCAGGGATTCAAGGGATGGATGGAGCGAGCAGGCATCACAGGGGCTCGCAGGGAGCAGCCCCACTCCCCGCAGCCTTGCTTGGCTGCAGCCCAGGGCTGGGAGCTGCTCTCACTCATCCCTGTGCCATGCTCAGAGGGGCAGAGCTGTCTGCAAAGCGCCGAGCAGTCAGATGCTGAGCAGGCAGCGGCTTCTGTGTGGCTTTTGGTGGCTTCTCCGCCTGTGATGTTGTTGGCTGTGGCCCTGCGGGGCTGACAGGGAGCACGCAGTGTATTTATCGCCGACAGTTGTTGCTCCCTGACCCTCTGCTTTAAAGAGCCAATGGGTTTGGGCTGCTCCTCTGGATGTGGCAGAGCTCCCATTCCCATGGGGTCCCCGCATGCCCACAGCCACATCCTGGTGGCACCGCGGTCCCCAGTGGTGGCAATGTGGGGAGCAGCAGCCATGGGATGCTCCCAGCAGGGACATTTCATGGTTTCCTGGGGGTTTCCCTCTCTGCTGCCATCCCTGTGGTGGACAAACAGGCGGACATCGTCCCACTGCGCGAAGCAGGGGTCCAGAGTTGGTGACGTGGGGACAAACCAACACACCCTCAGCCCTTGGCCCTGCTCAGGGACACCAGCCCTGTCCCTCCAGGCTGTCCCTGTCCCACTGCCTGCGGTTTATAGGGCAGCTGCTGTCTTCGTTAAGTGGTGTTGGCTTATTAAGAGCACATTTTTGAGGCTTAGCAGCTCCACGGAGCCATCTGGGAAGGACGGTGCCAGCGACGGAGCGGCACGAGGAGCTGAGAGGCGGCTGCGGGCTGCACCAAGTGCCACAGCCCTGTGCCACCATTGGGGACAACGTGCCCGTTGGGTGCCCACCCCCCTCCATGGCATGGCATCCCTTCCTCGCAGCTTGGGGGGCTGCGAGAAGCCAGGAGCAGGGATGCTGGCTTTGGTCCTGCAGAGATGTGCAGCCATCCGTCTTCCTGCTGGGACTCTTCCTGCAGCTGCTGTGCCATTATCTTCCAGCAGTGATTTATTTGATTTCCTGTGGCCCTGCTGCAACATCTGCCCATTGCAGCATGGCAGATAGGTACGGGGATGGAGGAGGATGCCCAGAGGTAGGCATAGGGTGCAGCTCATGAAATTGGGGTTGTAGTTATGGGGAGGGAGAAGCTGGTGGGGAAGGACCGATGGCCACTGCCCATGCCATGCTCCTGCTGCATCCAATCCCACGTGGCTCCAGGCAGCATGGAGTCAAGTGCCACCATCCCAGAACCATTGGTGGTGAGGCTCTGAGGGCAAAGCTCTGCACTTCTGGAAGCTGCACGTCTCCTCCTTGCCCCTTTGGAAAGCCCCGAGCCCCACGGACACTGGGCAGTTTGCCCATGGGGACAGAGAGCTCGGTGACACGGTGCCGCCGCATTGGTGTCTGTGCACACAAAGACCGGGCAGCTTGCAGATCCACCGCGATGTTCCCCATTTTCTGCAGCCCTCTTCATCTCCCAGCTTTGAACTTCCTCCAAACCAACCTTTTGGGGTTGCTGAAATCTCTGTTCCCAGCGTGCCGCCGTTGCTGTCTCGGGAGGAATTCCTCGTTCGTTCACTGCGGAGCAGCGCTAAGTGCTTCAATATGTCGGCAGCTGCCGCTGGAGTCGGACAGCAAATGCTAATGTGATATTATCCTCTGCACCGTCCAAAACCCACTGGAAGGCTTTAGTGCAAATTGGATTTGCAAACCTCTATCGGGTCTCCCTGCCCTCAGCAAAGTGTGGTAATCCCTGGCGGGCGCCTTGACAAGTGGCTCCTGCACAGAGCCAACGGAGACCAGGAAAAGGGCAGCAAGACGGAGCGATGCCGCAGTGCCAGGCTGGAAGTGGCATCACAAATGCCCAAGGTCTTCCTTTCAGGACCACGTTGCCTCCAAGGTGCCTCTGTGCCACTGACCCTGCTCAGTCCCACTGTGCCTTGCCCGCAGCGGTGCAGGAGGAGGTTCTGCGGATACCAGCGGTGTCAAAATTGGCCCAGAGGAGAGCACATCTGGGGCCCGGGCTCAGCCAAAATGTAAGCTTTCAACCCTATTTCCCGAGGCACTGGGGTTGTTCAAACAAGCCACAGTAATTAGTTTCCTTCAACAAACCACCTCTTTCTGGCACCGCAGGGTTCTTTAGTGGTGGAGGAGTTGGTTCGTCACCGCGAAAAAACTGTCATTCAGAGCAGGTTTTGGCAGGAGAGGGAAATTTGGGGCTGGAGAAGCACTCTTAGGAGGTGTGTGAGGCTGCAGTGGGGTTCGGGTCATGGCAGTGCTGTTTGCCAGCACCCATGGGTGCCTGCACGGTCGTGCACGTGGGTTTGGGGCTCAGGGTGTCGTTGGTTTCCTCTGTGCCTACACGACCCATCCTGGGTTTGGTGCTGGCTGCAGGCGAAGATTCTGGGGAGAGCTCTCCCGTGGTGACAGTAGGGTTTTCACACTGTGTTTTTTATTTCCTCTGCCCACCAAAAAATGGCCATTTCTGTGCAGTTTTTTTTTTGCAGCCTTGTTTTGTTTTGCAGTCTTGGTTTATTCCCACCTTGCTCCCTGCTGAAGGAGCGATTTTGCATTCGCGCTCTCCGCTCTGGCTGACACTGAGTGATACGATCACCAAGCGTTTTCCTGTAATTTTATCTCTACTCACCTATCTCTCACCATAAGGAGTGGCTTCTGCTGCTGCTCAGAACCCACTGGCTCAGCTTATAAGGGTTATGTAAAAGGCTTAAAGAGAATCACCCCTTTGGCAGAGCTGGTGGCAGGGGCAGTGCCAGGTGGGGGGACAAGGACAGCCGAGGTGCCCAAGCCCCACTGCTGGCAGCTTTTGCTCCATCCTCACCGCTGTCCCCAGGCTGTGGACAGGGATGGGGCTATGGCAGGGCCTTGGGGTGTCCTGTGGCGGTGGCACTATGGGCAGGGAGGCGACAGCGGGTGACTTCACGCACCCAGCTCTGAGCTCTGTGCCAGCTCCGGTCCCCACCACTCAGTGCTTTGGCTGAGCTGGTTTCGCTCTGTGAGGTCAGGAAGGAGGGAAGCGGTGGCAGGATGGATGGGGACCGCTTGGTCCAATGGCCACAACCATGGCTGCTCGCTGAGCCCTGCTCAGCCAACCCCCAGCACCTCTCCATACCCACAGCTCCGTGCACATAGCTGCCATCCCACTGCTCTCAGCCATGCCATGCAAGCTTGGCGAGGGCTTTTCTTAATTTTATTTTTACCATGACCAGGTTGTGTGAGTATATTTTTTTTTCGTTTGTTTTCTTGCCAACTGCATAGAGAGACGTAAACCAATTCTGCGGTAATTCAGCCCGAATGGAAATGCCGTGGGAGCGGCGCCGATCGCTGCGGGATCGCGTGCTGCATCTGCACTGCGCCGGCCCCTCCCGGCCTCCTCCCATCTCCTGCGGCCCCCGTGGAGGCTGGGGCAGGGCAGGGCTCCTGCGGGCACATGGGCAAGGGGGACAAGGGGCTGTCGGCCCTTTGGGAGGAGAAGGAGGGAAAGTGGGGCGGTGGGGAGCGCTCTGGAGCTCCACGCCTTGGGCTGGTTTTCACTTAGGGAAAGCAGATCCATGTGCAGCGCAGGCTCTGGTTTTACTTAGAGTGCACGGGGAGAGCTGGGGAGGGAGCGAGCGGATGGGGAGCAGCAGCTGCAGCGTGGCTGGGATGCTCCCTGGGCACCGCTGGTTTTTGCCATGGAGGTGCGGGGCCACCCCAGAGCCCCCACCGAGATGCCCCAAACCCATGTGTGGTTCATGCATTGTGCCGCTGCCCCGTGTCCCCTGCTGCTGTCTGCGAGGGGACACTGGCACACTGGCACACAGCCACTGGCGCTCAGCACAGCCCCCGGAGCAGAGCTGGAGATGGGGACCTCTTCGTTCTTCCTCTCCTTTCTGCATCCACTTAATGTTAAAAGAGCAAAAAATTCAACAGTTCAATTTAGACCAGGGCTTGGGGCACTTTTCCTTCTGGTGCTCCCCATTTTGGGGCCAATTTTGCCACTTTGGGTCAGTTCTGACTCCCCAGCATGGTCAATCCCACTGCAGCCCTTCTCAGTCCAGCATCCACCCTACAGCTTTCAGACGCAACGATGCCGTTTGGGGCTGCGCTTCCAACAAGCAGCTCAGGAACTTGGGACCCTTTGGGGACAATTCTCCCGCAGACACTGCACTATCCCCATCTCCACCAGTGGCACTTTGACCCCCGGGAGCTGCTCACCCTGGTGACTCTCCAGGAGCCTGGAGGAGCCGCAGCCCCGGAGCTGCAGTGCTGCTGCACGGAGCCGGGATGGAAATTGTTTAATTCCTGCGGGGTGAGTCATGAGGAGCCGGGATTTCAAAGCAGCTTGGCTCCCATGTAAGGCACTAAAATAAACAGTGTGGCAGGTGGAAGCTCTCTCTGATGTCCCGTCAAGGCCTTGATCTTTCCAAGTGTTTCATGTTGCCAAAAACCTCGGCCACTCCGTGGCCTCATCCATTCTCGCGGCGTGGCCGAGGCCGAGCGCTCGAAAATAATGAATCAATGCCCGGAAGCATGAATCGACTGAAAATTTATGACATACTTACGATATAATGTCTTTTGGGCGCTCTGGTTTCTAGGCTTCAAAGCCCAAGGACTGAACGTCTGCACGTCTCCTCTTTCCCCTCCCTCTGCCTTAGGAAGGAGGATTTAGGATAAAAAATGAAATTTGGCTTTTCCCTCGCCTCGCTTCATCGGGAGCTGAGGCTTTGAGATGTCAGCGACCAACTGAAGCACATCGTGAGTCTGCTTAAAAGCTGGAAATGGTTTGGGAAGAGAGAACCTGAGAGCGTAAGAAGTGGATGAAGCCCACACGATCCCAAAAATGGGTGAGAGAAGGTAACACAGCCCCTGGGCTTCAGCGTGTCCATGGGGTGGGAATGCTGCTTTCCCATTTCATGGAATCATGGACCTGAAGAATCACAGCATTGTGGGATCACAGAGTCATGGAATCATAGAACAGCTTGGGTTGGAAGGACCTCAAAGATCATCTAGTTCCAACCCCCATTTAGCAGGGAAAGGCATCCGAAATTCCAGCCATTGGAAGGTGGAGTGAAGAAGCCTCCAACTAGAAACCAGGTTCCATTGATTCTGTGTTTTGCTGAGAAATTGGAGAAGAGTATATGGGACCGATGGGGACAATGAAGCACTGGAGAGGCTTAAGCGGGACTGAGCGATGAATTTACTGCTTCAGGCTGAAATCAGAGCTGTGTGGGGAATTCACCCCAGGGCTGGGCAGAGGGGAGCCAAAATCATCAGCTGCTTCTCTCCAGGCAAGCGATGAGCCTTGGCCGTGCTGCTATCTGTTGTTTTCCATGAGATTTCCAGTTCTTTGAGATGTGGAGCCTCGTCCCCTCTGCCCGCAGAGTGGGGAGGATGCAGGGAAGTGTGGGTTTGGATTTGGTGCTTGGCTCCTTCAAAATGGGGCTGATGGGGCTGGGGAGGTTCCCTCCTGCAGGATCGAGTTTCCCACTTGGCAGCAGGCAGAGCGCGGCTGGACGTGTGCGATCGAATTGATGGATTGTCGGGAGAACGCAGCCCTTCGGAGCCGTTCTCCAGAAGAAAATCAAAGAGCAACCTTTGGCCTTTTGTTGAGCCCAGGAGGATGCTGGGGCTGTAACGTGGCTGCAAGCACCTAAACACTGCCAGGGCTCGGCCCTAAAACCTCTCACAGCAAACTTGGGCATGGGTCCCTGCACATCACCATGGTGCAGCTGCACATTGGGGCCATTAAGCCGTGTTCACCCATTGGGGTTTGGCAAAGAGACCGGAGCAGCACTAGCAAGACAATGCTGAGACCCCATGGTCCAGACTGAGAGCATTGGCTTCTTCCATGGGAGGATGGAGGGCGGAGGATGAAGGCTTTGAGGATGGGGATGGGGCCGGGGCCGTGCCAGCTGGGCTTTCCCCAGTGTCTGAGCAGAGCTGCGATGCCCACGGGAGCATCCTGGCAGCATGGGGGTCAGAACCACTGAGCCCTCACAATCCTTTATCATTGCTGGGATTGGGTTTAGAATAGGTGGAAACCAGTAAGGCGCAGTTCAGGGGTGGGTCGTGGGCTGTGATCTGTGTGTATATGGTTTTCCTTTTCTCCCCCTTGAATTTCAGCTTTCCCCACGGGTTGGCACATGCGCTCCGTGGCTTCTTAAAGCAAGAGAAACCAAAGGCAAAGCCTGGAATATTTTATTATTTTTTTTTATGATTGTTTTGCACGTTGGAGCCAGAGTTCCAGTTCTTTCAAAAGGTCACCAGCGGGCGGGCGGGGGCCACGACTACTGGCTGCAGAAAGAGGCATTTGTACGGGACGCGCGGTGAGGCTGGAGCCGCCCCGCTGAAATGTTACGGGCTCAAAATGAGCCAGAGGCTGTGGCTGACCACACTGTGCTGCTCAGACCCTGCAGCACCGCATCCAAAGCTGCTGCCTCATTTACACGCTGCCCAAAAGCAAGCAGCAATTTTCTCCACGCTGCGTCCTTTCGTGCCCCATTGCCTCGTTGGATCTACTTGACGCCCACGAGCATTTTCAGTGCACCTTCCCCACTCTTGCCCATTGCTCAGGCAAACTCTCAGCCTGCAAGCACTTAATCCCCATGATTAATGATGGGGCAAAATCACCCCATGGCCTCCATGGGCCTCCCCGCCATGGCACTGCCCACCCTACGCGTTCGCCCGGTGCCGGCGCAGTGGGTTCTGCTGTCGGCTCCGTGTCTCGGCCAGCGCTGCCTCCCGGTACCCCGGCAGGATTTCACAAGCTCACCTCCTTATATGGCTAAACTATTCTTTTTCTAACTTGGCATTGTTTATAGCCCGGTTGAAAATATTTAGACTCTGGCTGGGTTATACAATTATCTTGTAACCTACAGGGCGTATAATTATTGTTAGTTAACGTGTAATTAGCTGCATCCCGTAAAATAAAGTGTTGCTGGCAACGAGGCAGCATTCGCTGCTCTTCTTGTAGTTTTCAACAATAACGGTAAAAGTGAATCTGTCAAATTCCATTCGAAAATAAACATTTTCCCCCAGTAAATTCTATTTGGCAAATATTGCTAAACCGGGTTATGTTTTGTTGTTTTCTTTTTTCTTTCCCTTCTCTCCATTTCTTTCCCCCCCACCTACCCCGTGGAAAATTTATTTAAAAAAGGAGAAATGTTTGGAGTTTGCAAGGAGCTGAAATGAGAAAAAGGGGATGGGAGGCGACTGCGAGTCAGCGCCGCGCTCCGAAGGCTGCCGTGGATGGGGATTTAATGGCTGACAGCTCGCCCGCAGGCGCGTGCACCCGACTGCCCCCGGCCCCGCACGGCTGCACCAGCACCCGGCAGCTCCCACCGGGTCCAACCTGCTCTGGATGGACAGAACCCCGCGGTGTCAGGTAAGGGCATCGCTGCCTCATCCCAGCCCTGTGAGACCCTCCCGTGCTGCAGCCCTGAATTTTGGTCGCTGTGCATCGGCGCTGCTGGGATGGAGCAGGCGTGTTCTTGTGGTTTTTGTGGGTTTTGGTGGTTTTTTGATGGAGCAGGGGTGGCCGCATTGGTGCATTGTTGGGGCAGGGATTTGGGTGGAGGTTGAGCAGTGTAACCCCATTCCCCATCACACTCCGGGTGCTGGCGTTGCTCTGTGCACTTTGCGGGTGGAGGTGGAGCAGCGGGGCTCAGTGCGGGGTGAAGGCAACGGAGCGGGGTCCCCTGCCTGCAGCATTGCCCGTCTTTTGCATGCAGCAACCCACCAGGGTATCACCCTAATGGTGGGGACCCAACCACCAAAAGGGAGACTTCAATCTACCAAAGTCACCCACTGTCAGGGGTGCATGGGGTGAGGACATTCCCCTGTCCACGCTGTTGCCACCTGGAACACCCCAGCCACCTTCGCCTTTCCCCTGCACAGCCCAGCCTCGAGCTGCAGCACATCTCTGTGCCTCAGTTTCTCCATTGCAGCCCCATCTGGGGCAGTCTTGGTGGCAGAAGGGATGGACTGGAGCCTGGTGGGAGGCTGTCGGCCAGCTGGAGCCGTGGGGACAGGAGTGGGAGAGGGGGCCACGGGCGAAGGCCGTGTAATAAGGATATTTGTTTTGCCTGTTTTGCAGAGTTTCAATGTTCTGACTTGCTCTAAGATGAAGGTATGGAAGTTTGCAGCCATTGCATCGATGCTCCTCAGTTCCATGTTATCCATTTTAGTTTGTAGAGACATGTTCAACGGAAGCCGGACATACAGCCCCTTGCCTTCCTCGTCAGTCTCACGGGCATCCTCCTCCTCCTCCTCCTCGCTGCCAGCAGCTCCACGGAGACCCCCCCGGGCCCTGCCACGCCACAGCTCGCTGCTCGCCCAGTGTAAGCACCCGACAACCCCAGCGGGGCTGCTTTCGGCTCACTCACAGAGACCGGGGCATCATGGGGGTCTCAGCCCCCCCCTCCAGCCTTTCCCTTCCCTCCTCGCTCCTGCACTGCAGGTTATGAGCATTTAGCAAGGAGCAGAGTTGGAGGGCACCCCAGGAAAACCCAAATGCAGCCTCCAGGCACCAAACCTTCATGCGAGAACAGCAGGGAAACTGAATGCAAGCAGCTCATCTTCATGCAAAGAAGCTGATTTTTTTTTTTTTTTTAATTGCCATGCTATTTTTAAAAATGCACAATGTCAAACAGGAGCTGAAAGCGAGGGGGAGCGGCTCCATCGTGCAGTGATTTCCCCGTAGCACCGCTTGCCCCTTTGCGCTCGCAGCTTGCTGGAAATCCCGGGCGTGTTTGCTTTCCTTCCAAACCAGAAGAACTCCTTTTTGGTTTGAAATTTGGAAATCGATGACAAGCTTTTGGAAATTTTGGATATTTATGATAATGTCAAATTATGCTTTTCTCAGTGTTTCCCATGCCTCCCCTGGCGCTGGGTTGGGCCAAGCCCGGTCTCAGGGTTGGGACACGGGACCCGGACGCTGCCAGCAGCAGTTGGACGCTGTCTGCATGGCCCATGGTCTTGGTGAGCAGTCCTTCCACTGAGGCAACAGGGAAACATCCCAAACATTAAATTTACTGGAGTTTCCCACCCACCCCATCATGGCTTTTCTGTAGCATCATCTCTCGATGGGGATCGGGCAATTTTTTCCCTTTTTTTTGCACATGGGCAAGTTGGGTTGATGCCACCAAGGTCCATTGGTTCTCCTATGCTGCTCAGTGCAGGCGTGGGGCCCTCCTGTGCCCCCAGCTCCAGACTGCCCCATCCCCGCCCGCAGCATCGCTGCCACCGGCATCTGGAAACCATGAGCGCAGCAGATATTAATTACGCTTTTTTTTTTTCCTCTGAAATAGTTCACTTTTAAGCATGCACTTGATGTTGTGCAGAGGAAGAGGCTGCTTGGGACAGCTCTGGGCAGGGAAGAAAACAAAATTAGAAGGAGGGAAGGGGAGGGCAGAGGGTTTATTTGTAGGGTCTTGGTTTTTCCAGGCAGTGGCAATGGAGGGAACCCCTGCCATGGTCTCAGCCTCATGCATGCACGGGACATGGCCTCACACCTTCCCTTCCCTCGTGGCTTCAGGGAGCTGAATTTTGCCATTTTTGCCCCTTCTCTTGCAGACAGCAGCTTGCTGGAGAGCTACACGGAGGGGGAGATCCGGCAGCTCATCTCGGCGCTGGTGGAGCGCTACAGCCAGGCCATGAACTCGGGCGGCCACGAGCTGCCCCTCTTCCCCAAGGCGGGCAACCGCATGAAGCGGGCCCGCGCCCGCCACAAACCCTGCGCCCTGAAGGAGCTGGAGGTGAGCGTCAGCGAGCTGGGCCTGGGCTACGAATCGGACGAGACCGTGCTGTTCCGCTACTGCAGCGGCACCTGCGACGCGGCCGTCAGGAACTACGACCTCTCGCTGAAAAGCGTCCGCAGCAAGAGGAGGATCAGGAAGGAGAAGGTGCGCGCCCGGCCCTGCTGCAGGCCGCTGGCCTATGATGACGACGTCTCCTTCTTGGACGCCTACAACCGCTACTACACCGTCAACGAGCTCTCGGCCAAGGAGTGTGGCTGTGTGTGAAGGAGGCCGGGCGGAGGCGATGGCCCGAAGCCGAGGGGCTGAGGCCTGTGGTGGGGACGGCCCCGCACCACGGCCTGCCCCAGGGACCCTCCTTGTCCGGGAGGAGGAGAGACTGCGACGTTCGCGCGTCCCTGCTCGCGTGCGTGTGGTGTGACTGTACAGGACTGCGGAGGAAGCTGTGAGTGCGGTGGTTGTCCCGCTGGAGGGTGTCCCTGTCAGCCCCTCAGGGTGGGTGTGCGACGCAGGCAGTGGGCACAGGGCACGTCACGCCCTCGGGGTGTGAGGGTGCTGTGCACGGTGTGTGGCACGTAGGCGACGTGTCACCTGCTGGGGGTGTGACCTCCATCACAGGTGACAGGGCTGTGTGTGCGCAATGTCTGTGGGTGCCACACAGGTGCTGTGGCTGCGGGTGTGCGTTATGGGGGGCCCGGTGGTGCCCGGTGTGCGTTATGGGGTGTGACATGCACAGGGGGTGCTGGGTGGCTGCAGGGACCCAGGCAGGGGCTGTAGTCCCCTGGTTTCATCGTGGCTGTGCTGGGGTCCCCGCGCTGTGTCCCCAGACCCCGCGTTGGGAGCGGAGGAAAGGGAAAAGGCTCCAACCCTGCTCCCTGCACCCTCTCGTGCCCGATCCCCTCGCTCCCTGCCGCTGCCGCCTTCTTTTAGGATAATCTGAAGTAACTGGATTAACCTCCCGGCCCCTCTGCGTGCAGCTGGGCTGGAGACGTGCCACCACTGGGGAGGTGACAAAGAGCCACGAGGCCACCGGCAAAGCCGTGCTGGCAGCAGTCTGGGATGCCCCAAAATCCGGCCTGGCTCTGCCCTGCGGTGTGCGAGGAATTCCCATCGCCATGCAGGGCACTGGGGCTCCGAGTGTGCACAAGGGAGAGGGCTCAGGCCTGGGCTTTGGCTACGGTTCACATTTACAGCAGTGTCACTCTTGTTTACTCTGCGGAGAAATAAATGAGACCGCAGACTTTTGCATTCTCTGGGCAGGCTAAATTTGTTGCCTGGGATTGATGGGTTTTCTCCCCTTGGCCCTCTTCCCAGAAAAAGCAAATCATAAACAGAAGGAGAATATTGGTGTCATGTCCTGGGCATTAAACAAGGCGAGGGAAAATGCAGCCCTCTGATGGCAATGTCAGCCCTGCTCCTTGAGGGGACCGTGGCACCTCTGTGCCATATCAGGGATCGGTCAGACTGCAGCCATTGGGGAGGCTGGGCAGGATTTTGGGGTGCAGAGGGGGTGGCAGCATGCTGACCCTGAACGGGGCCGGGCTACCTTCGTGCTTTCCATCCAGCTCTTGGCTGAGCGGAGCCAGGATGTAGCGACGCAATGTAAACACCATCGTTCAGCAGGAAGGCAGCCTGCGTTCTGTAACTCTGAGTTTTGCCCTCACCTTAGGGAAAAGGAGACAGGAGCATGGCCGTGGGGTCAAAGCCCATCTGTGGGGCATCATCAGCACGGGCAGCTGCACCCCAAGGATGCAAACACTGCTGAGACCATGAAAGCTGAGCACTGCTGCAGGTGCATGGAGCCGTGTGCTGCCAAAATGCTCCTGCACAGTGCTGCAGCACAATGAGGGAAGGGGCTGTGCTGCCAGCTTGGGGTCAGAATGAGAAAGATGCCCCAAATATGCAGCTGGGGCTGTGCAGCTGGAGCAGGATGGGGGCAGCAGATGGGCACTGTCAGCATAACCCGAGCTGTGCTCGCAGCAGATAAGAGGCTCACTCCTGCCTTAAAAAAAAACACACCCAAATCTAATAATAATAACTGCACTCTTAAGGGCTTGGGTGCTTTCCAGTTCTCACTACTATAAAACTAAAATTAGTTTTGTTGCAGAAGCCCCCAGTAAAAAAAAAAAAAAAAAAAGGCAGGAACTCGAGCACTGAAGCAAGGAAGGTGCTGCAGCAGCTGTGCAGCACCGGCCCCATGCAAGGAGGATTTGCAGCAGAGCTCCCTGCAGCTGCTGTGTTACCACGAGCCCAAAGGTGACTTTGAGATTTCATAGCTGCTGCATCACCTGAGTTTCTGTTTACATCCTGGTTTTGACAATATTTCCAAAATATCTGGAGGTTTTAGGGTGCTGTGATGTGCAGGCACCCAGCAGTGTGCAGCAGCAGCTGAGAGCTGTCCTGGGGCGAGGCTGGGGCTGAAGGTGCCCATGTTTGGCCGGGAGCAGTGAGGGGCTTGGGCACCCCACATCTTCAGGCTGCAAAACCCTCCCTGGTTCACCCATGCACAGCAAACGTGCTGCTTGCAACCCCAAAAGTACAGACTCGCCAGGGAAAATCCAATGCAATGCATGTTGCAAACCAATGCAAATAGCTGCAGTGAATCTTTTTTTCTTCTTTTTTTCCCTTTTTCACCCTGCACAGAGGTGCAGGGGAAGTGGCTGACATTCGCAGCGTGCGAGGATCATGGAGTGCATCTGGGCTGCAGCTGGGCTTTGCAGAACGCCCAGAGCAGCACTGAGGGTGAGCGGGGCTGTCGCGGCCATCGCTCAATGATGGCTTTTGCTTGCGTGTCGCTTTCGTGCCTGTCACTTGGGGCCGTCTTCTTGGGGACATGTGCATCCTCCAGCTCCAGGAGCATCGCTCAGTCCTGTACCGCGCCGCTGCTGCCTGGGCAGGGAAATGTGGTTCCAATAGAAGCTCCGCTATTTCCCTAATGCTTTCCATTTCTACAGCCCTCTCTGCTGTAATAGGAGCTGGAGCTGTCCGGAAGAATGTCTACAATGCAAAAAAGGCAAAAGGATGGAAAATTCCCTAGTCAAAGCTACAGCAAAATCTCATCTGGCTCCCTTCCTCATCATCCCATGCATTATTTATTGTTAATGACGGTGTGCAACATCTGTCGGGTGGTGTTTTTAGGGTTTTTGAGTGTCTTTCCTTGCAGCTTGCCTATCTGCTGCGTTGCTTCGATATCACCCAGGGCAGGAGACAAGGGTGCTTTGAAAAACCAGGAGGTTTGGAAACACAACGAGATGTTTAGAACTATTCCGGTGGTTGTGACAGCGCAAAATATGGGTGTTATGTTATCCTGGCTCTCTGCTAATGAGTTATGGGACATTTCATTGTGTTTTACTATACACATCTCTATATGAACGTGCCTGTGTTTGGGTAACGCTGGCTGGTGCCGGAGGCTCCGGCGCTGGCTCTGGCTCGGCTCCGCCTGTCACTTGCATCAGTCGGGATCCCATTTGCTGACACGGGCTCACTCCCAATTTGGTATCTGTGAGGGGGAAATGGGCCTAACATCATTGTTTCCACTCGATGAAAGCACTGGCAAACGTCGCGTTCTTTATTTAAACAGGTCCAGAAAGTTACTGGGAAGAAATCATTTTTCCCAGTTTATCAAGACAAATTGTTTTTTCGTCGGTATTCAAAACCTCAGCCACCTTTGCTTAATAAATAGGGCTACCACATGTTTTTGTTCTTGGTTAAACAAGGCATGGCCTCAAAGTTGAGAAGAAAAAAAAGGAAAAAAGGAAAAAAGGAGAGGTTTGGCAGTCACAGATGGGAGTGGGAGGAGGCAGCCCCATCCCCACATCCCCAGCGTCCCCGTGTCCCCATGTCCCCGCTCAACGCCGTCAACGTAAACCCATTTCCCTTCCGATATTGTCGGGTCTGACCGACCATCTGCAGAAGTTGATGCAATGCATCTATATTTTAGATACTCTCTATTTATTCAAAGTAACTTATGTTATTTATTTAGATACCATAGTGTGCCATCTATGTAATGCGTTCTCTCTCTCTCTTTTTTTATTTTATTTATTGATCCAAATGGTGCCAAGTGCAGTTTACATTTATGACATTTTTACCATTTATTCTAAACGTTGGGAAAAAAATGCAGTATGATGTTATTTTTTTTAAACAAACATAAACTCGGGTGTGATGCTGTTACATACTCACGATAAAGTGAAAATAAAAGGAGAATTATATTGAGTTCTCTGTGGTTGTTATCTTTTACTGCTGCCTATGAGTGAGCAATAGCAGCGTGGCATTATGTCCCCAAGATGGGGATGGTGATGAGCGTGGAAATGGGAAAATGAGTTTTCTTTTGGGAGAGCAGAGAGGGTCTATGTGGCTGTCTGCAGGCCAAGGGGTGGCAGGAGCTCGGCTTTATTTTCCAGTTTCCTGCAGAAACCTCCCTGCACACCTGCCAACAGCCTCCATTTCTGTCATTCCATCATCACAAATATATATTTATGCAAAATTGTTGATTTAAAGTGTTGCCAGGACTGTGTCGTTGCCCGCATGGGTCTGTACTGGTTTGGCCACAGAAATAATCGTCCTTGTCCCCTCTGTGTGAAGGCTTTTCCAGTTGGGTTGGCTCATGCTTGCTCAAGCTGAAGTGTCCCATAGGGATGCACCAATTCTGGCAAAATCACATTAAAAGAAAAAAGAAAAAGGAAGAAGGAAAGAAAGAAAAGACAAGGTTTTGATAAGGTCAGCCAGAAAAGCATTTCATTTGCTCATCCGGAAGCAGCGCTGAAGTTGGAAACATGTTTTATTTTATAGGGAAACATCTCACAGTCGGCAGCAGGCATTGGCTGTGGTTTCGTTGCTCTTCATATTAGGATGATTATGATGGTTAATATTTTGTTTTGGGGGAAATGTTGTAACTTGGAATCCCAGCCAAGCTCAGCACACGACCACACTTCCACACCACGAGCACGGGCAGCGCTACTCCCACCCCGGCAGCAGCTCAGGAGCCCCTTGTTCAAACCCTACTTCACCACCCATCAACCCCACGTAGCAGATGAGCAGAAAGGAACAACTGGAAAAAAAAAATTGCTAGAATTCTTTCGAACCAGAAAGGTTTATAGTGTTTTTTTGGGAATGGAAAAAAAGGTCTGTTTATATTCCTCCCATCATGCCACCCAGAGGTCTGACAGCCGTGGACGGCTCGTGGCCGAGTCAAACGCTCACACTTGAAGCTTTGCTCTGTAAATATTTTATGAAGCATCTTTTGAGGCTCATAAATCTTCATCTGTATGCGCGTGTGCGTGTGCTCCTGAAGCCGAGAGAGGCTGCAACCCCGCTGCCAGCCCGTCTGAAAAAAAAAGAAACTTCCAAAAAAAAAAAAAAAAAAACAACAAAAAAAAAAAAAAAAAAAAGACAAAGTGAAGTTTTAATGACCAAATACGAGAGGGCTGCTTGGAAACTCTGACTCGTCCAAGACAGAAAAAAGATAGAAAGAAAATAATGTTTGAGGGCAACAGCGTACGGGCAGGTCATGCTGCTGGGCTGGGGCTGTGGGGATTTTGAGTGCAATTTCTTGGGAATGGGGTGTGTGCTTGGATGTGGGAGATGTTCACTGGCTGGTGATTGCTTTAAAGCCCTGATGTTCTGTATTCATTTCTTCATTTTTAAATGGAAAAAGAAACATCTGGGAAATGGGATGGGTATCTGCCCATAAGCTCGGGAGAACTGGAAATAACTGAGTTTCAGGGTTGGTTCAGGCACCTCCATGCACTCAGGACAAATTTGGTAGTGATGAAGGTCTTGAGCTTGGAGGGCTCCAACTGCTGTGTTTGCGGGGTTTTGGTAGCCGCTTCTCTTCCCATCCCCAACTGCAACGCTGTGCTGGGTGAGGATTTATGTTTCCCCCCACCTCTGCCTCTCCCCTCCATTCCTGGCAGTTCTGCAGAGCAGAGGTCCCATGGGTGCAAAGCCTTATGCTCAGCGGGGCCATGGGGCTGTTTCCTCAGATGCTCCCCTCTCTGCTCTTTGGACCATCTCTGCCCAAAAGCGTCAGCTGGGAACATTTTCCCAAGTGGGTGCAGATGGGAAAGCCCAGCCCCAGGCCCCACGGCACAGCCATCCAGATGTTTCCTTCGATTAAGTCGCCCCTTTCAGAGTTTCCCAATTGCGGTGTCAGCTTTCCCATCCTGTAACAAACAGCCTGTGTGTGCCTCCCTGTCGCCCACAGGCATCCCCTCCCCAGGCCAGCACTGAGGAGGGGAAGGCTCGTGCTGTGTTTTGTCCTGCCATCCCCATGTCCCTGCCAGCCCCCCTCGACAGGAAGAGACTGCTCGTTGAGCTCACCTGCAGAATATTAATTACCTATAATTCACATCTACACCAGCTCAGTCAGTAGTGTTAAAATCTTAAATTTCTCCAGCTACTCTGGACCTAAGATGGGAAGAACAGCAGGGTCAGTTGATGCATCCAGGAGCTAAAGGAGGAGAGAGGTGGGTCTGCAGGCAGCCAAGGCAGCGGCAGAAGCATGGACATTCATTTGGCAATGGAAATCGATGCCTCACAAATACTTTGCTCTTCTTTGAAGCACTCAGCGTGGCTAAGGAAGATGTGGCACGTTTCCCTATTTGAATTTCTAAAGAGGTTCGCTAAAATCCAGCAAAGGTTCTTTAAGAAACTAAGCAGTGTTGGTGAGGCTCCTAGACAGGTGGACAGGAAACAGAATGGAGAACTAAAAGCTCAGATTGCAGAGGGAAGGATTTATTCTTAGCCTTGCGATGATCAATATATTCAACTAATCTGCAGAAGAAAAAAGTTGACAAAGGTTGCTAACAAAGATAATGGACTCACAATGCTAAAGGTCTTGCTGATGGACCATCTGCTACAGAATGACTGCATAAGGAAATGCAGAGGGAGTTATTTGGAAATATTTACTGAATGCTGTTGACGGAGAAAACAATTGTATCTCTATACGCCTCGCTGGACTTCGAGCGGATTTTCCTCATGGAAACATCCTGGGGCTAGGACAGACCTTTGAAAAGCTCTGCTCAGGGCTCAGCAGCAGCCAGGAAGGCAAGCTGCACGTCCGGAGGTGTGAGCAGGAGCCTGCGAAGGCACGGCCATGCCCCTCATCTCCATGCAGTGGGGCTCCCCAACTCGGAAAGCAAACTTTCCAGTGGTGTGACCTGAACGGCAGCAGGAAGCTCAATAAAGGTCAAACACAAAAAGGTGTTTGTAACACATGGCCTGGAGCACGGACAGCAGCTGATGGCAGAAGCTGTGAGACACACAGGAGGGGGCAGCTCGTCACACAGCTGTGCAAAGCATTTCCTTGCCACAGGGTCCTGCAGGTGTTAAAACCTCACAGCGCTTTCAGGGCCATCCTTGGCACTCCACACCTTACCCACACCCATCTGCTCCTGTCGGATCCTTCCTCAAACCCAAGCTGTCTCACTAAGCTGCCCAAAAAACAAACTTGTAAAATAAAGTGAGCAATCTCTTGCCTGCTTGGCACCCTGACGCAGCACCCCAAAGGCAATCGAGGAGAGCCTGAGGCAGAGCAACTCCAGGACGGAGGAGCACAGCCGCTTCCTCCTGTAGCAGCAGGAGCCTCATGGCATGACTGTCCCTTCCAGCTGTAGCTTTACACAGTACAAAGTCCTTGAAACAGGTTTATGATATGTCATGAAATCATGTAAATATTGCTTTCTCGCCATCCCCTCGTTACTCATTGCTTCTGCCTCCCTAACAGCGGAGTGGAGCCAATCCAGAACAGTTTGCAGACATTGGAGGTTAAAAAAAAAAAAAGAGCATTTTGCACTGAACTTCTCCAATGCAGCCAGCATAACAAGTTCTTCAGGTATCTAATGGATCAGCAAAACACACAATGTCCTACTCTATCTGATAGTCTATTCTCTAGTAAGACAAAGGTGTACGCAACACCAAAATGCTTCCCTGTTATTGTTTGCTTCAAAGTTCCTCTTGTCCCTCCATTTCCGTCAAGCTCAATCAGCCCTCAAAATTGCAACCACCGAGCAAGGACAAAACGATTGCAACACAGCCGAGAGCTGAGCAAACAGCTGTTAGACAAACCAGCCGGCCAGATCGGGCACAACCCGGTAGCTGGCCTCTGTCATCTGCAGGAAGTGGCAGGCTTTGCACATTTCCTTTGCCCAGCCTATCCTCAGCACGGGTTTCAGCCACTTGCGCCACTGGAAGTAGCGCTGGTACCTCTCGGTGTCCCTGCTCAGCTCATGCAGGTACTGCGCCAGGTCACCGGCGCTGGCAAAGTCATCGACGTGGATGAAGGAGTCAGGGGGCAGGAAGTGCTCGTAGTTTTTTCGGGACGGCCCCAGCACAACGGGGACGGTGCCAGAGGACAAGGCATTCTTCCAGAGCTTCTCAGTGATGTAGTCTTCATGCTGTGAGTTCTCAAAGGCCAGGTAGAAGTTGTACTGGGACACAGTGGGAAGGAGCATGTCCTGGGGCAGGGGCAAGTGATGTTGCCCGTAGACGTCCACGGCGATGTGTTTCTTCAGCTCCTTGTAGTACGTCACCCGCTGGGAGCTTTCTCTCCAATTGCTGACCACCCAAGCCACCATCTTGGTCTTAGGTGGGATGCTGAAGGGCTGGGGCTGGCTGAGGAGCTGCAGCTCCCCATAGGGGGTGAAGATGTCCGAGTCTCTCCGGTACGACATAGTCAGGTTGAAGAGGTTGGCCATAACTCTTAAGTTTGGAGAGTGGCTTGGGGACTCCAAGTTGAACCAGATCCAGCGCTGGGATGGCAGTCTGGGCAGCTGGGCCAGTTTCCCTCCGTCCCTATACACATCCCTGTGATGCATTATCACGGCGTCTGCCTTTTGGGACCAGCTGCGGTTGACGGTGAAGTGGCAGTCTGGGGTGCCATAGAGCTCCGAGCAGTTGCTAAAAGTAAAGCGCTGACCAAAGGGCCAAGTCCACAGCAGGATGGTCAGCCTGCGCTCACTCTTTGGTGGGGTGCTGGTATTTCTAGTTTGGGGTTTTTCTGTAGAAAGATGGAAATGGTAATCCTCTGGCTTGGGAGTCGCGAACTGACGAAAAGAAGCAAAGAAGCAGAAGCTGAATATAAAGCTGAAGAGGAGGAAGGTGAGGAGCTTCTTCCAAGAGGTCTTCTTCCCTTCCAAGAGCTCCATGAACGGATCTGCAAACACCACAGACAGGGCACTGAGGGGTGGGCGCGTGCTGACCCCAGCGGGGCCGCAGCTGTGGGCGCACAGCGTGGCCCGGAGATACACAGCGGGGCCGGGAGGGTGGAGGGGATACCTGAAGCACCTTTACCTGCAGCCTCCCCTTCACAGAAAGAACAGCCACCGCCAGAGCACCCCACACTGGGTGCCTGCACACACACACGCCCATGGGGCACAGCCGTCTCTGCACAGACCCCCGTGTTTCCTCCATCACCACCCACAGCCTTTTCTCATCAGCCCCATTCTGCCACCGCTCATTTCCTGGGAGAGTGGGGAGCGCTGAGCTCCTCAGGCCCACATGCCAAGGCACAGTGCTACCCTCAGGGACACTGAGGGACACCGAGGGACACCGCTTCACACTGAGGGACACCGCCATGCATTGAGGGACACCGCCCTGCACTGAGGGACACCACCGTGAGGCACCACCCTGCCCACCGGCCACTGCTGGGAGCGGTCCCACCTGCCCCAGAAGCCACGCCCCTCTCAGTCACTGCTCTGCTGTGATTGGCTGGCAGGACCAGCCACGCCTTCGTACCTCAGAGCGGGAAGGCTTTCCCCACACACAGCAGCGGCCATCTTGATTTTTATTATATTTTAGGACATTTTATGTCACCATTTTATGGCTGTCGTTTTGTGCAATGTCGCGCCACTCTGTGAGTGGGTGGCGGCCGTTTCTTGCCACCCACACAGCCCTTTGATCAGCTGGCAGCACTGCTGCCTCCCCATGTACCTGGAAGCACCTCAGGAAAGCACACAAAACCCCACACCACCATTACATACAGCACATTCCCTGTAGGCGCTTGGGCAGCCCTGTGACTGGCTGCCACCTCCTTCAGACCAGAAATAATATATTCAATTGCATACAATATATAGAAGTACACAAGGGAGTGTACAAATATCTGTTTTATTTAATATAGATACACATAGATATTCCTCTATATATACATATAGAGCCCAATTCTGTGAGCCCGTGGGAGAGGTCCCCCCAGGCCAGCAGCACGGCCATAGGAAAGGTATGGGGCAGCCTCTGGCACTGCACGGCTGCCACCATGGAGAACCAGGACAAAATGCCAACTTCAGAAGAACAGGTGTAAGTGGACCCAAAAGGGACCCCAGAAAAGGCCACACAAACCAGAAGAACCAGAAACCATAAATCAGATTTTGAGGCTGGTATCGTGCCAAGAGGGCGGGTAGGGGGAACTCCCTTTCCCCATCGCAGGGGTCCGATCGCTGCCTGTTAGACCATGCTGGGGTGCCAGCTGGTGCCTGGGGTGGGGGAAAATCTGTGCTGCCAACTGCCTCTCCACAGAGCTGTCCTCTGGCTCTATGGAGGGCTGCCATAGCCAAGATGTCCCTTCCAGGGAGTCATATTCTGCCCTCATGGGAGATGTGTTCACTGGCCCCCCTCACTCAGAAAAACAGTTCACAATTAAGGGTGCTTGTGGCATCCATAACCCCATGCCAATAGGATGCTTGCTGAGATGCAAATTGCATTTTGCTTTCCTAATTAGCAGTCTTTAATATTTTTTTCCGTTACCTGAAAGCATAAAAAACCCCCAGATACCCACAGACCCCCTCTCCCTGATGCACCCAAGTGCCTCTAAAAAAGAGAAAGATTGCAGCTCACCTCTAAGCTTGGTGCTGGTGTGAAAGTGCGCTGTGTAAGGGAGTGCTGAGGAGGAGGACACAACCAGGAAAAGAAGAGAACAAAAGAAAGCGCAGCCGTGGGGAGGGATCAGTGGTGTGTTCCTCTGCATCTTGAGATTCATGTGCCAGCTGGCTAGTGCCAGAAACATCACCCAATAATGAAGGCCAAAAGGAAGCCAGGACAAAGTCCTCTGATAACTTAAGTTAAACAAAGTAGACCTTTCATTCCTTGTGATTAAAGCACACCTCGCTATTGAAAGCACCTCTACACATGCACTAGTTTGCTTCCCTTGCCATTGTCAGCCCACGGCATTTGCGTATTATACCCTTTCTTCTCCACCTTGTGTCACAATAGGACATCTTTGTTTGGGAAGGGTGGGGAAAAGCAATAGAGAGTGGAGGTGTAGACACCAGGTCTACAACCCCCCTGGCAGCTAACAGACTTCATGACACATCTGTCTCCATCCCCATGCCAGGCATCGTCTTCAAGTCACTTTTCCAGGACCTTAATCTAAAGCGCTTCGTGGGACTGATGACTTCAGATATCCCCTTGAGCTTCAGAGTAGACAAGCACTTGACCAAGACTGGCTAGGGATCATTCCTGTATCCATCACCGCAGACCTTGCTTTGGAGTGTCTCCAGCCCGAGTGAATAGGCATTGTACATGGTCCGTGGACGTGGAGAGGTGTTTGTTTGCTATGGCCAGAGTGAATTATCTCGCATCGAGCTTGGCTGCACTTGGCTGGGACAAAAAAAAAGTGCCATTATGTATTATTATAGGGCTTAAATATAGCCACCTGTAAATGTGGATTGTTGGTCCAGAATTATATTCACAGAAGGAGATTTAATGCTGATTTGGGTGGGCAAATGCTACACCTATACTAGTAAATCAAACAGTATGAGTGCACAGGCTCTGGATCTAATTCACTTAGAGGCTGAAATTTGTAACGGTCCATGGCCCAGGTTTGGCCTGATCCAGGTAGCACTGTGCCAAACAACTGTTTGGAAGTGACCATGGCAAGCAGCCATTCCCTACAGGTAGTTTGCATGTGACCATTCCTTGATAGGTGTTACCCTAGCACGAACACACCCCAGCCGTGCTGTTAGCCTCAGGAGACCAGACTTGTCCTACAAGGGTAATAAAGTCATAAAGTTCGGGCACTGGCCAGGTTTCCTGCTGAGAGTGTAGGAACTCTGCAGCCAGCAGCACAAATGAGACTCGTGCGTGATGTCCTCATTTATTCAAGGCTGTGGAGAAGAAAGATTTGAATTTCCAAGCACTGCAGGAAGCTCTGAGTTGAGGGATCCGGTAGCACCAGACGAGAGGCTGCAGGCAGGCAGAAAATTCAAGAATTTGGTACCCCTGAAAACGGGGCCACAAGACACTTAGGCTAGCAGGATTAATTAATGTGAATTAAACAAATGAGCACATGCGGGGAAGACACAGAAAACAAATCATGAAGCTGTGAATTAGGAATTGTTCTGAGTTGCACACGTGACATGAGGTGACAGATTGCTTACTCAGAAGGTGATGGGCGGTTGTAACACAGAGCAAAGAGGGCGTTCAGGCAATAGACTGGGCAGGACCAAACATGAAGATTTATTGCTGTCTGGTGAATAGTCTTAGCAATCTCTATCTGAAGACAAAAAACACTGTGTTTTGGAGAAGCTTACTGGTTGCTGTCCTTGCTGATATAAAAAGTGACTGCAGAGCTTCAAGTGCTGAGCGCTCACCTCAGTGAGCAGGGGAAAATGCGAGGGCTGAACTCTGTGCCGATGGAGCAAGATTGTCATTGTGTGTGTAGCATGCGAGGACAAGCCCTAGCCCAGGACTACAGCTGGAGCGTGAGTTCTTGGAGGCATTTCTCTAGTCAGACACCTTGTCCCAAGACAAAGACTTCAAGAGGACAGGGCACGTGTCTCACAGCCCCATCAGCAGCACGGATCTGCTGGAACCAAGGCATTTAAGTCAAGGCGTTTGATGTTCACATGTTGAAGACAACTGGAAAAAGGTTTCCATGTACCTCCAATTCTTTTGAAATGTTTCTGCAGAATCTACCAGAGAACAACACTACATTTTCTTTCTGCAGTCACTTTGGGCAGACTGTGAAGTGTAAGAGCAGGGCAAAGCAGCAGGAGGAATGCAGAATTCTGTCACGGAATCTCACCGGGGAGCTGTGCCTGGGGCACTCACAGCTGCAGTTTCCAGCCGCTCCCTGTTCATCTCCTGCAAAACATTTTCTCAAGGTTTTCCAGGAACAAAGATGTTACGGGAAATGACCATCGACAGGCAAATACCAACATGGCTCCAGTGGTAGTCCCTGAGCCTCAGCAGGTAGGATGGGTAGGTCCTGTCCGAACACGATGACTGTTGGTGCTGTCCTCCTTCACCCTTTGTTTTTTTGCCTGCATAGACAGAAAAGAAGCATCAATAGGCACTCTCACCCTGCCCAGTTTCTCATGTGGGTTTCCACTGTAATAGAGGAGGATCAGGGAGATGGGAGGCACCCAACCCCAAATGTACAGGAGGTCCTAAGATGCTGATTGTGTTGTTCATGTCTCACCACACAACCCCATGCTCTGGGTGGCATCCAGCGATGGGTTTCTGATCTAGGATACACCAACATCATGGCCCAACCTGGTAACAACAAAGTGGAAAGATGCAGCACTGGGAATGAATTTAGCTATGCCTGATCCAGAGCCCTTTCATGTCAACAGAGAGAGTGGGATGGGAGCCTGAAGTTGGCAGCCAGCCCTGAGCACCAGCAGTTCCCCAAAGCCCCCTTAGCCACCTGTCTCCCTGGGTGGGCCAAACCACATTGCCACTGTCTCTCCTCAGGCTGCCCCGTGGTTTTGCTCTGTCTGTATTAAATCACCCGTTCTGTGAGCTCATTGGCACCACAGCTCCTCCTGGAGAGCAACACCTTTGGCGTGGGTCTGGCTCCTTGGGGGATCCTGGGCCAGGCAGCCCCACTGCTGCTCCTTGCAGGCTCCAGTCCCCAGGAGAGTGGCAGGGAGCCCTGGTTTGTCACAGCAATGAGCTGGTGTTTGATGTGGCCCATTCAGCAAACGGGCATCTGTACATTAGGCAAAAAGCTGTGTTCCCTCCGACAATTTACATTTCCTTCCTTGGTTCATTAGCAGCCGAACACATGGTGCACTGCCCCCACAACTGTCCCCAGCCTTCCTGTTCCTTGAACTCATCAAGTGTCTTTCCCAAGTCAAGAGCCAAGATCCTACATTTCTCAGCATTTAGTAATCAGCATGTGATGGTGTCAGTGTAGAATTTCAGCAACTGCAAATAGTAACACTTCAGAAATCCATTTTGGTACAAACAATGCAAAAAGACAGACCTGAATACTTAAGCAGAAAGAAAAGCTACGCAGGAACATAGAAACTGCCTTTGTGGGTGCAAGAGAGCCAGCTTTATGTGCACACATATGTAATCTGAATGCTGCTAAGAGGCAGCTTTCCGGTTTAGAAAATGTTTTTCTTCTGTTCTATACGAACCCTCCCATGCTGGGTTTGGAGAGAGAAGAGGGAGCAGCCATACTCTTGGCTCTGGGAATTCACTTTTCCCAGATTGCTGAACTAGGTGGTGAGGTCAGTTTTTCCCCACTCTTGCAGACTTTTCCAGTCTATGCCTGGATGTCACTGATGGCTTTTGACCTTGAGAGTTTTTAGGGTTCATGGAGTCCCAACAGCTTCCTCTGCCCCCTGTACTCTCCAGTCTATACCCGGTAATTACAAAGTGCCCAGAATCTCAGTGCTACCATGAATCTGCTGACAGGAGGTAATTAACTGCCAACCACCATGGCTGCTGCCAGTGAGTTTCGTTATGTCTAAGCTTCTGATCCCATTCCCCACCCCAGCCTGGAGTCCCAGCATTGTATGAGGATATGAACTTGAAAAAAGGGCATTATGAAGTTATATCCACAGCTGCACAGCAGCCCAGGAGCAGAGGGTTCTTTCTTTATGAACATTTAATGAGTAAAATATCAAGGAAATTGGAATCCCGCTGCCTCATTCTTTAGTTTGGTTCTGGTTTGCTTTTTTGCCACATTTCCCAAGGAAATGCAGTGTGTGATAGTACTGCAGTCGAGATATTCTGCCCACCCAGCACCTGCATGCCTGCCAGTCCCCCATGCCCTATGTGCTTCGTAGTGGTCACCTCTACTCTCACTTGAAAAGTCCTGCAGGAACCTCACTGCTGCTGCATCTTCACTTCCATCTTCATTTTCTTCCTCGCGACTTTTTTATATACCCAACACAAAGACTCTCCAAGATCTTTTCTGCTGGAGAAAAGCTTTGACCACCTCTGTGTTCAAAGCTATGCTCAACATCTGGAGAAGGCTCAGGGGAACTCACAAGACAACAGTTATTTCAGAAGTTAATGTGTTTTAAGACCAGAAAAGACCACTCCATCCTCCAGCTGGACCTGTCCTGTTGGACATCATTCACACAGGGACCAGCTGGTGCAAACACACTGTCCCAGGATGTGTCAGGGTAGATTTAGGAGCTTTTGCGTGGCTTTAAAATTCAGCAGGTAGGGATCTGAGCTCTTTTTTTTTTCACTCTCTGGAATCTTTCAGCACCCACCACTCTCTTCCCGCACCATTAAGAACATGCTATAACCCAGCTCCGAGTGTGGATGGCAAAACACAGCGTCAGGGCATTTCAGAGGCAGCTCCAGTGCTACCCATAGCCCTGCCACCGCCCTCAGCCTCCGCTTCAAAACAGAAGGTAGATAAGATATTGCCTGCTAATGGCCTCCCATATAAATATTAGGACCTTCCCTCTCAACCAGTTTATTCTGTGCACTGACCCCTTTGCCAAGGTCACAGAGAATAGGAAACTGTGGGAGGTCCCCAAGTTTTATAAATGAGAGGGTCTCCCTGCCTAGGCACGTACCATGAGGCACCGGGGAGCCAAACTCTCTGATTAATGGTACCAAGGAAGTCTCCTGCAGGGGAGCAGCATCGGAGCTGTGCTGAGGAGGGATTACCGAGAGATTTAGCAGTTCAGGTGGATTAAGGGTGATTTGTCATTTCTCTGCTGTGATTCTCTGAAAAGGAAAAAGAAAAGGGAGAAAAAAAAGAAAGGGATGAAAATCATTTAGCATGCAAAGAGGAGACAAAAACATGGTTGTTCCCTTTGGATTTCATATAGTTGAGGTATGGATGTGAGTCCATGTACCTAGTAAGGGCTGGTGGGTGGATGCACGGTTGGGCTGTGGAGTGGGTGAGGTTAAGAGTGGTTCCCTCCAGCAGAACTCGCCATCTCTTCCCCTGCAGCATGTGCAGATCCCATTCGTTCCCAAGCTCCTTCACACCCAGAGGCTCAGCTTTAGCCACTGTGCAGGCAGGACTTCAGCATCCAGAGGGGTTGCAAAGACAGATCCCAACTCCCCACGAGTATAACATCCCAAAATGGAGAAGAGGAAGACTGGGTCTTTCCAGATGCTGGACACACCCTTGCAAAGCATCCTTTGGAAAGGCTGAGCTGCACTCTGGAGACAGCTTGCTCGCAGCTGAGCCCAGGTCTCCAGCTGCACACTTTCCTTGCCAGAAGAAAGCAGATTTGGGCAATGACCCCCCATATGCACAGTGTGTGTTTTTTCCAGGAAAAGGCAAAAGGAGGGGCTAGAAGGAGAAAATGTAATAGGCAAGTGGCTGAAAAGGTAACTAATCAAATTATAATGGGGACCACGCTAGCAACACATCCCTGGTTCCAGAGGAAATCTAGATAAATAAGTAAAGGTGCAACTGAAGTACCACAGGTCTCAGACTGCTAAGAGCAATCCAGGACACAGTGCTCTATCATTTGACTCCTGCAGAGAGGATATTTTGGAATTCTCAAAGTGTGCCCAACTCAAGTTATTTCCCTGAGTCTACCCTAAGGATGGGGCAGGCATGGAAGAGGCAATGAGGCAGTGAACTGTCCTCCCCCAGGTAATGAAAACCAGCACCCCTTCCTGACCAGGGCTTGTCAGGAAAGCACAGAGCTAATTCTGATGAGACAGCAGCAATTAGGAGAGCTGGGGCCAAGCAGGCGTGCTCCCATCTGCTATACCCAGGTTTGGTTAAAACACCGTTTTTCTACAGGGTTGACAAGTTCAGGTTAAGTCCAAGTGAGCACCTGGGGCTCAGCCCCCCATATCCAGCCCAAAAGCAGTGGCAGGCTCAGCTGGGAGCTGCCCTGCAAAGGCTTTGGTTGAGCCCAGGATCCTACTTCCCAAGAACTCATTTTGTACCAATCAGGAGAATCTGTTTCATTTATTTCAAAATGCTTCTTTTCAGGCTGCAGTGGACTGGGCTATCTTGCTGTTTATTTTTGCATTGTACTATACTGTCCTCAAGTTTCTAAACAGAAGTTACTTCCAATTCCCAAATGGAAAATGTTCCTCTTGCAAATGGAAAATGCAAACATTTCCGTTGTGGTCACATGGTGGTTTTTTTCCCCACTAAAATCTTCCTGCATGGAGAAATCCATCTGCAATGACTCTTGGCTGCAACAGAGGGTTCAAACCAAACCTTCTGATAACAACTTCCCTGAGTAAAAACTTAAGGTCCCTGCTCCCAAGCTGACCACACATTTGCAGAGCCTGAGAAGCATCCTGCTCATGGTGCACATCTCAGGTTTGTGTTGAGGATAGGACAAAATTCAGGGCATGTGCAAGAAGCTCTCGCAAGCAGGATGCTTCAGCAGCATTTGGCCACTGCTGGTTGCGAGGGAGGAACGGCCCAGCGCAAACCTGAGGCTGTTTTGGCCATGGCAAATAGACCACAGCCCCCTTGGCAGTGCATTTGCTTACAGGCTGACCGAGTCACTCTGTTCTTCCATGCTTTAGCTGCCACCATCAATGTGACCCAAGCCCCTGGCCCAAGGGGGCCCTGCTTACACGTTGCCTCTCTTGGACCATACCTGGACCTGGCAGCTGCGTGGAGCGAGGCTCAGCTGGTTCCCATCCACCTCCTCCCAGCAGCTGCCCCAATGAACTCCAGATGCGGGGCTGGGTGTGTGAGGGCACAAGGCACTGCGCTGAAGGGAAAAGGCGGAGGCAGCCGAGACTGCTGCTTTTATCTCCTTCGCTTTGTTTATGAAAAGAGAATTGGTGCACGGTTGCCAACAATTTACTCTGGCAAGGGCACTCCTCCAGAAATGCTTTAACCGCCATCACAGCGAGTGGACAGAGCCTGAGCTCCATCAGCTCTCAGTGCTGGCCCCAGCAGGGCTGCTGAGACCCAGCAGGGGCCACGGCTTGCTGGGGATGCTGCCCGTGCAGCCCAGCTTGGCCAAGTGACCCAAGAGCCAGGGGATGCTGCAAGGACACCACAGCCTGCTCTGCTCAGCTGCCTTCCCCAGAAGCTTCCCCCCAGGCACAGTGGGGTGGACAGGCCCCACTGGCTTTTCCCTTGGGGTAACCCCAAGGCTGTGACATCCCAAAAGTCACATCCTGACCAGGATGCAAAAAGTGCTGCAATGCTCTGGGCAGGGAATGTGGCTGTGAAATGAGTGTGCTGGGCTGTAGGAGGCTTTTCCCCAACAGCCTGTACCACAGAGCTCTAGAAGACACCGCTGCAGCAGCTTTGGGTCAAACTGATTCAAGACCTTATGAGTGTCCCTATCTGAGTGCTCTGACCCATGCACAAGACACGGCCCAACCAGTGCCCTCTGGCTGCAGAGCATGCGTTTGGGCAGGGAGCTCACCCGTGCTGCTGATGGCCCACAGACGTTGCATTTCTGGGGAGCTCCGTGGGATTTGGGGCACAGTTGGAGTCCAAAAGCTGGAAGAAGCTGAAGCCCCATTTCCCAAGAAGATGGGGTTGATGTGTCTCTCCTCCCAGCACTGCATAGGCCTGCTGGTAGATAATTGGATTAAGAGTGAGCCAGCATCTGCTCAAGGTTATTTATTGCTTTTAAGAGGCGAGCTTTATTTGAAATTATTTCTGTCTTATTTTTGGTGTCTGCATTGGGTCTGAGTTATGGAACATCCTGGATTCACCAGCATCCCCTCTGCATGGCGTCAAACATTTGCCAGGCAAAGACAGCTCCGGAGATGGCCGGGGAACGTCTGCAAGAGAGTGTTTCCCCTTGGGGGGACTGCAAAACCCTGTGCTTTCCCAAACCCTGCTGGGCTGTATGGCAGCTGGGCAGTGGGCTGTGGCTGAGCAGCAATCCTGCAGACATGCACGGAGCAGAGGCCTCTTCACCTGCATGTGCAGAATGAGCATTGATTTTGAGGGGTTGAAGGCCCCTGTTAGCTCTGGGGAGACTGGCACGAGTCTCCTTACTCTACAGCTGACGCAGACATCAGGAGGATGCTTTGGTGCTGCTGGAGCTGGCAGTAAGCAGAGACCTGCCCATGTCCCCCCTCCTCCTGCCAGCACTGAGCCCTCGCTGCCAGAAAGGCTTTCCAGTCTCATTTCCTCCAAATTTTCCCTTCCCCTGCTTTCACACAGCCAAGGCAGCACTGAAGGTTTAACCCCAAGCTGGGGAGGTCCCCAGATGTCCCCCCTGACCCCTTCCTGATGCTCCACGCCACGGTCCTGCAGCTGAGGACCCACCCATGGCCGTGCCTCCGGCAGTCCCAGTGCTGCAGGTCCCAGCTCACACAGGCAGCATCGGCCATGGGTGTTTCTCTTTCCCAGCTCCCTGTGATTTCTGGGCAAAGAGGCAGACCTGGCAGCCAGGGAGCACTGGCACTGCCTGGATCCAGGCTCTGGACACCTCAACCAGTGGAAACACACACATTCATCTTCCCAGTGCATGGAAACATCCTGTGGAGCTGTGTCTCCTTCAGAAAAAAAATAAATAAAAAATCCACTTCTTACTTCATCAATCTGAATTAAGGACCTTTTTTTCTTCTTTTAGCTCCCTTCAGTTCAAGCCCTTTGCCACGATGCTGCCGCAGTGCTGCTGGGAGCAAGCAGGGCCAAGGCCCCCCTCCCCAGCACACCACACCGGTTTGGTGCTCACTTTTATTTGCCAAGGCTCTGCCAGAAAGGTGCTCAGCACTTTACAAGCCCCACAAGAGTCCATCTGCCTGGAGATATGATTCAGGACATCTTCTTGCGTGGTCTGGCGTAAAACCAAACTTTTCTGATTCAAGCATGTCTGTTTGGAAAGGGGCTAAGCAGAAGCAAGCAGCTGTTCTGCAGAATAACAGTGAGAGCACAGGATGTGCACCCTGCCTGGCTCAGCGAGAGCTTCACGGGGAGATGGGCCCTAAACCACAGCGAGGAGAGCCCAACCCAAAAGGAAAACCTGCCCCAGTGCCAGGGAGGCTGAGGTGGCTGCAGGACGGGGACATTGCATGGGGCTGGTTGGGTTGGGATGGGATGGGTTGGGNCAACGGGAAAAAGAAAGGGGGGGAAAAAAGGGGAAAGGGCCCACTGCAGTGACCACAAAAGCAGATTTTTCATCCTGGGGAGGAGGATCCCCTCTCCCTGCAGGGAGGGTGAAGGGGGGGGGACACAGGCGCTGGTTTAGGGGGCAGCTCTCTGGGGTGCCATAGGAAGGGCCTCCTGCTCCTGGCTGGGCTCTCCCTTAGGAAAGGGCTCATGCAAAGAGTCCCTGGGTGAGGGGAGCTTGGCACTGCCTTCCAGATTTAAAGCAGTTTTGATGCAGTTGTGCCACCCGGCTTTGCTGGGATTGAAGCTAAAGCAAACCAAGAGCAATTCCATGTGGGTTGGACTCAGACAGCCAAGAGCAGCATCAGGGCAAGGTGGGCTCCTCCGTGTCGGCAACCCCTGCAGCTTCCTGAGCTCAGAGGGGGGTTATCCCAAAGCCCATCACCCAGATGGGCCATGGACACACACGGTGTTACACCAACAACGTGGTGGTAAACTCTGAGGGCTGCCTGTGCATCTGCAGAGCATCTCCAAAGTGGGGTCCTGCAGGTCCATGAGTTGAATTTATGTTCCTTGCTTGGAGCTGGGGTGGTTTTTCATTTGGCTTCTCCCGAATAAACCAACAGCGAAGCGGCACGAAACTACAAAGAGAAGAAATTGTTAATGCAAAAGCTGGAAAATACCACTACCTCCCACTGAGCGGGACCAGGCGCGAAGAGCGGAGCGGTGGGAAAGCATCTTTCTTTAAATAGCTCACTGTAATTGATAGCACCTCGCTCTGCTCTGTATCGCTACTGGGAAAGCTCATGCCAATGCCAGAGCATCGCCTCTGCGTACATCTGTGGTATTGGAAAGCTGCAGTGAGACTGAGCTGAAAGAATAAAAACTCTTTGGCGGGGAAGATATATTTTCAGATTGTCAGCTGCACTCACTTAAAATCAATTATAACCTCACTCCACATGTGGTGGTGTTCTAATGAATTCCCCCTTCCTCCCAGGACCACGCTGTATCCTAATTCACACCAGCAAGGGTGTTCCTAGCTCCGCTCCAGCACAGTCCCCGGGCGCTCCTGCCTGACGTCAGCGGGAGCAGGGTCCCCACACCAGCCCAGGACTGATCCTGCGCAGCCTGTGCTGCTCTTTGCTCTCCCAAAATGCATCCAAAACTCTTTTTGTGCTGGCATCCTCTATTGCTGGGTGTGGGCTGTGCAGACCCGGGTCCTCAAGGGGTAAAATTTTGCTGCAGCATGAAGATGTGGGTGATGTGGAGAGTGAGGCAGCACACGAGGTCTCTCCTTTTAGAGTTTTATTTTTTTCCCTGAAAATGTCAAAGAGTGAAGGGCTGCAAATAGCACTGTCTTCACAATGCGCTGCTCTCAGTGCTGTCATTCGGGGCTGGTTTGGGGTTTTGCTCTTCCTGCTTGGAGGTTGCAGCTATTTTGCAAAATGCATCACCAGCCCAAGAACAAGGATGCTATTTTACCTCTTCAAAATGCCTTCTGGCTCAACGGCCACATCTCCAGTGCGCGTGAAACAGCATCATGAACTCTGCAGGCTGCGGAAACCTCTGTGAGTCACATCAGCGACCAAAGGCACACAATTCCTCCACCAAAAACAAGGGACCTTCCACCGTCTCCCTCCCTCCCCGAGTTCATCAGCTGGCTCCTCCAGCAACTCACTCAACTGCGTGTCATCAGGAAGGAATTTGTGCTATTTCTGATAATCAGAGATGAATCGGTACGGCAGCAAAATCCTCCGACCACAAAACATTTCAGCGGGTCTTTAAAGCCTCTTGCTCTTCTGTACAGGGCATCCAAGGGTTTGCTCATTCCTGGGCATTCCCAGCCCCGCACATAAATCAAAGCATTCCACTCCTGGTTTCCTCTGTGCATCCATGAACACTCACAGAGGTTTCTTCTTTAGCAAACTCCGTCTGGGCAGTTGTTCAAATATTTTAAACTAACCTGCTCCTTTTATGATATAATGACAGCCTCTGCAGGCATAATTTAGCCCAGACCTGCAGGTATCTGTTTTAAGGTTACAAAGTCCTCCAAGCTAAACCTCACCCAGCAGCAGCAATCGAGGTCACAGTTCAGCTAAGGGCTCGGACACCGGGCTGGTTGCACCAAAACCCATCGGTCCATGGTCACACATCACCACCACCTCCTTAAAACCTGAAGTGAAAAGGCCTCTGGGAGGCTATCGATCCGGGAGATCGATGGATGAGCCCATTAGCTGAGAGAATGGACAGCAGTGCTATGGAAAGAGGTTTTGTCGATACCCACCTACCCCAGAGATGTGCCTGCGAGCCCCAGCCCCACGTAGATCCCTCTCTCCTGGAATGCAAAGCTTGCCTCCAAGCACCCAAAATCAGGGCCAGGAACCTTGGCTGGGAGAGCCAGGAGCATAAACATGGGGCATAAACCCTGCCCCCTGAGCTGGGACACACCATGCACTCTGGGGCTCAGGGTCTGACGTGGGCCTTTGCCTTTTTTAACCCTCATTTCTCTGTCTGAGTGGCACTTTGCAGCCCTCAGGGAGCAATGTCCTCGTGTACCATCAGCGAGCAGCTGTCTGCCTTTCCGTGGCTCCCTCCCCGCCCCAGGAACCCCAGCATTCCCGTGCAGTGCTGTCACGGGGAGCGTGGCTGAGCCAGAACACAGCTCTGAAGCAAATGCAGAGGGGATGATGTTTTCCTACGAGGGCCAAAAGAAAAGACCCAGTAATCCAGCCTGGAGGGGACAGAGAGGTATTGATGTGCTGTCAGTGCAGCTGATGGGTTTTACATTAAGATTCCCCTTTTCTCAGGCTGTCCCCAGCTGATCCTGGCACCTTTCTTGCTCAGAGATCCAGAGGCAAATGGACCACAGGGAGCAAACTATATCCCCCCATACCACCCCTCCCAAAATCTCCTCCAGGCAGCACAATCTGCAGCCTCGAGGTGCCAGCGACCAGCAAAGAGGCTCCCAGGGGTGCAGGGAGCCACGGGTCCCCATGGTGCCCGGTGTCCCGCATGGCAGTGCCAGAAGGGAATCATTTGCCATCCAAGCTGAGACCTACAGCCAACCCCCGGATCCCCCAGGACGTGGGATCCCAGCGCCCTGAGCGCTGCTGGCAGCCTGCCCTGCACAAGGAGCCTCAGATCTGCATCCAGCACAGCAGGAAAGCCCTCCGGGAGGCTATTTCACGCCATCCTACTGTTTTGGATTAGACCCCAGCCACCTCCTGAGATGTTTAAATTTATGGGGGCTGAGAAGGGAACTTTTCCCCCAGGCAGATGAGGCATAACCACTGCAGGGGCTGCAGGAGTCTGCCTGGACAAGGGGCTGAGCATCCTCTGGCTTCAGCACCTCCCCAAGAACGCTCACAGGCTCATTGCAGATCTGATTCCAGGCAGGGTTGATTAGAAAATCACCCTCTGATCATCAGCTGTCCTTTGGTTTACTGTGCTTTGCATCCTGAATGTGCAGAAACCCTTCAGATATGCAAAATGCCCATGAAATATCCACCTGGCTGGGGCATGCAATCCCAAAGCAACACCTCTGCGGGGAAACATCCACCTCTTGTAGCAGTTTCTCCATTTCTCCCTATTGCCTTAATACCCTAAGTCAGGGATGGAACCTCTACCTGCAAATCCAGCCCCATGCTGGTATCTGCAGAAAAACAGGGGTGAGGATCAGGGGAACACTCACACCCATCTCGTGCTGTCAGCACCAGGACTACAACAAAACCAGCATCCGCCCTGCACCAGCACCAACTCCTGTTGCAACATCTCTGAGAAACCTCTCTCCAGGCTTGTGATGGGACTGTGCATTTCTACCACAGCCCAGTTATCTGGAAGGGAAAGTTCCCACAGAAAGGAGGAGGCAGAGAAGCCAAGAACGCAGCCAGCTCCAAAACAGGATGAGGCACTTCTGTGGACATCAGGTGCAGCGAGAGTGAGCGCAGTGAGCGATAACCATCGTGGCACGGGGGGAATTCTGGCAACATCCCTCTGCTGGAGACCTAGACAAGAGCATCTCCCCCTCTCAGCACAGGATGCATCTCTTCCATCTTCCTCTGAGGGAAGGTCCCAGCAAGAGCCCAAGAAGGTGCTGTGGGGACCAGAGAATGGGGAGCCAGGATGGGGTGAGGGCAGGGCAACATCCACGTTGCGGTCCTTTCCCTTTAAGCTTGCAGCTTGTGCAACTCATGAGTTCAAAGCAAGGAGACAAATTGCCTCCACACCCAGGAAATTTATTCTGGAGGCATCATTTAAACCCCCATGATTTCCAGTGCAGTCTCACGACTGTTCCATCGTTCCTTGCTCCCCATCGGCTATGCTCGAACAGGGAGCGACAGCATCCCCGCATCCCGCAGCTGCGGTGCAGCCGCCAGCCTCGCCTGCTCCAGCCCCGGGGGAGCACAGCCAGAACCGCGCCGCATCGCAGGCATCTCCCCAAATGGCTCCCACGTGGGTGCCCCGGCTCCAGCAGCCGCCCGGAGCCCTAAGTGCTTCCAGGAGAAGCCCCGGCTGCTGGTTGGCGTCACTCACACCAGGGAATGGGAGCCAGCGTCTCCCTGCTGCCTGTGCAGGCACACGGCAGATGTCCCAGAGGGAACATTACAGCCTCCGGTTACCCAATTAAATGTGTGTTTGAGGGGATTTGATTACTGAGTTTGACAGAAGGAAGAAAACCCTCCGGTCCTGGCAGCAGTGAGGATTTACGAGCTGAGGCTTTTGCTTCAGGTCGCTCTGCCTGATCATGATAAGTCGCAAAGGAGCAAAAAAAAAAAAAAAACAACAAAACCACCAGCACACAGCAATGGTGTCTGCATTCCTGCTGCTTGAATCAGACGTTTCCTGGCAGCCGCAGCCCCCCCTGCTCTGGGGATGCAGGGAAGGTGCAGGGCAGGGTGCGCTGGAGCAGGTTGGCTCTGCTGCTCTGCACCAAGGAGCGCCCGCAGCATCCCGGAGCCCTGAGCTGGCTCCGCTCTCCCACCTCTCCCCTGCAGGCAGGAGGTGTAAGTGCTTCCCCATCCCTTTGCGAACATCTGCCAGGGATGTGGCAAATGCTTTCTTCTCCCCAGTTTGCTCAAGGGCAAAATCTGCCGACTTTCCAATTCAGAGGAAACAGGCGCCTGGCATTAATCCTGCTGCGAGGCTGGAATGCTGCTCCTTGGGTGCTCCCCAGGCCCCTCTCCTTCATCTCCCTGTAAAAGCATCACCATCGAGTTGGGAAATGAGGGAAGACAAATCTCGCAGCCGTCTGCCTCACTGCAGCGTGTGAACGGCTTCCAGAACCGCCTCCAGACAAGGTGATTACTACCAAGGGATTTGGGACCACGTGTATTTATTGCCCCGGCAGTGAACAGGAGACATGTGGCCACCAAACCCCGGTGTGGGCTCAGAGGAAGCGAGCTGCCCAGGGCTGAGCATCACCCCCAGGGCCCCGGGAGCAGCCTCCTGCTCACCCTCACCTTCCTCACCTGCTTTGGGTCAGAGACAAGTGGCCAGGTTCCCCGTGCTCCCACCTTGCTCCTCGCTCGCCCTCGTGCACGGCACCGACACTCCTGGTGTTTCTCTTTAAGGCAACGTTAAAATGAAAGGAAAAAAAGTTATAAGTTATTTCAAAGGTCTTTGCTTCAAAAACATTCAAACCAAATTTATGCAGCAAAGCCATAAATGTTCCATTTATTGCACACACAAAATAACCCTCTGCAATATGATTCCTCTAAATTTATTGTTCTTCCAGAGCTATTAATTCAGCCCAGGTCTTTTCTTCTTCTTCTTTTTTTTTCTTTTTCCACCTTAAGTAGAATAATTCATAAATGCTTCACGCTGGAGTGTACTTTATGAGCATTATTATGATCACTTGAACGTGGAAATGCCGGTGAAGTTACTACAATAACTTTAATACATCACAGACTCCCCAGCAGTGTGGATAGCAAGATACAAAGCAGCTCCATCAAACACTGGAGGGAAGAGCTCTCTCCTTGGCCAAACAACAGGGCTCCTGTAGCCCATGTATGATGTCTCTGAATTTCATCAATGACAACATCTGGGGTGAGTTTTAATTGACACCCCAGTGCAACCCTCCAGTTCAGGAAGGTTATCTGTAGTGCTGGGCGGAGCAAGACATTGCTTGAGCCCAAATGGCACGAGCCCACAAACCACAATAAAACTTCCAGACCTGAACGCAGAAAAATTTGTTAAAAATGGTCAGAGGCCAACAGCAGGGCCGTTTAGAAGAGCAGATAACTTACTGGTTCGAAGTCCCCAGACATGCAGTGGGATGCAGATAAGCAGAATTGCCCTCATCAGGAGGCAGACACTATTTCTTCTCCCTGCACACGTCACAGGACAGCATGCTGCTGAAAGCCAGAAATTAAGAGATTCTCAGGGCTGCATCCCCACAGAGATAGAGCTGAAAACCGTTGGCTTCTCTAATGGAAAGAGGCAGCTATTGCACTAATCCTAGATGGAAACAGGAAATCTCCAAAATTAAGCGCATTTACCGGGATCGCTGAGCCATACAGGCCCTTTCCTCAGAGCATCTCGAGGCTTTGCACGTGCTTGTGGGCTCCACGTCTGCATTTCTCCTCTTCATTCTCCCATGTAAAATGGATCACTGGGGGGAACCATGGCCCAGAAAACGTAAAGCCAAAAATCAGTGGGAGGTGGAAGCGTGTTTGAATTCCCTGAGAGGTGCTGCGGGATGACAGCCCCTCCAGCACCCAGAACCAGCTGCCCCATGACCTTCCCCAAGACCACCCAGAAAGAGCTGCGAGGTCCCGTCTGCCTCTGCACCACCGCTGCTCCCCAGGAAATCACTCTTTTTGTCTTGTAGGGAACTCCTACAGTAATTGCCTTCATAGCTCAAAGGTGTCTTACAGCCACAGAGGTGCAAATATTTATCCATACTTGGAATTGCAGAGTGAAGCCTAACTAAGTGTTCCCAGACACTTCAACAATTGTTGTTTTAAGACCTGAACCATAGACACCTGGCTGGAATTAATCAGCAGATGTGAACGTGGAGGCGAAGCAAAGCCCTTATTAACCCTTCACACGTGAATGTCAAGGTCACGGGGTGTTTGGCTGGGGCAGCCCGTACCTAGATGTCGGCTGTCAACAGTTTGGGAATCTGCAAGCAAGAAGTGTTCTCCTCCGAACAGGGCACGAACTGGTAGCAAAATTTATCACATTCCTGTCACCACTTGCAGACTTGCTGTAGCGATGCGCTCATTTGTGAATAGCAGCAACAATAAATGTTTAGTACTGGATAATAAAACAAGAGCTAACTGCCTCCTGCATCGGCTCTGCGTTCAATGGGAGCTTAAGGGAAAGCATTTGCTTTGTCCCAGGTGGTTTCAAGTAGTTCACACCATTAACATCATCCCAACAAGATCAAAAACCCAAGTCCTGCAGAAGGAACCCAGCACAGACATCGGGGAGATCTGTGGCAGCTCCCTCCCAGCTCTTCTGAACCTTCTCTCATGATAGTGGTCAAGCCCCACTGCCTCACGCTCAGGCATCCAAAAAATACACAGCACTGATGACTTCTCCAGAGCTGATGTCCTGGAAGGGTCAGGATGGGGTGAGGCCATGCCCCGTAACTCCATCCCTGGTCCCCCAGTCCTAACATCTCCAATCCCATCAGTTTCGTGCTAGGAAGGGACAAAAGCTGACAAAGCTGAGGCCAAACATTGACACAAGAACATATCTCTGCACGGGGAAAGGAATTTGCTCTCAGCAAAGTGCAACCTGAAATTAGAGGGCAGCTCCCTCGGTGACTGTGGCAAAGGGAACAGCCTCTCCCAGGCACCGGGACCAGCCCAGCTAAGGCTGGGTGTTACAGAACTGCAGCACAACGAGGTCTCAGCTGTCACCTGGACACAGACTGTAGCTGAAGAGAAGACACTGCCTTCGTGGTGGAAGAGGCTGTGCTTTTCTGTCCAGTGAAACACCCAAATTCTGGGAATTTTACCTTAATGCTAACCCATACAAAACCCAGGTGTGGGTGTAGTTGGCACTGATGAATACATTAAGATGAAAAGAAAGACAACCTCTGCCCCATTCCTCCATCCGTTTGCACTGTGAGACGTCTGGTGATGGAAAGTTCGTCTGCTTTGAAGTGGAGACGGACCCAAGAGCCGGGCAGGTGCAAAGCCTTCCTCAGCAAGCAATATGTCACGGAGCTCACCCTGCAAATCCATCATCTGCAGCCTCCTTGGGGTTGGTGGGGGGGGGATAATTCTAAGCAGATTAAAACCCTGCGTGAATCCCACCAATCAAACCATTTGTATCATCTTCCATCCTCCACAAAGGGCACGAGAGAGAAGATCCGTTTTCTCTGCCACTGACCCATGACATCCCTCCGCCGCTGAGCAGTTCTGATTGCGGGACTTACTGCAGGACATACACAAAAATAAAAAACAAAAAACAGCCTTATATTTTAAAGCAGATGAGAAGAATCTCCCTGGATCCGTCACTGTAGATATTAGCCCATCACCAGCTGTGAAACGCTGCATTCTTTACTGATGTTGGATTTCATAACCAGTGTTTGCTTGCTTCAATTTCCCTTTCCTCGACAGCTCCAGTTACTGGCAGACTCTAGAGATCAGGCTTTGCAGCCTTGCTGGCAGGCTGGGGTCTTTTTCATACATCAAACAAAGGACAAGAATGGGGCAGAATGAGGCTGGAAGAAGGGTGCAGGCAAACAAAGGAGAAAAGCAGAAGAGCGAGGGCACCATACAGGGAAAGGGAGTGTCAGAGTTTGAAGGAACACAAGAGAAGACTTGGAGAGAAATGAAGCAGGGCAAGGTACTCACACAGGCAGCCCACCGGGTCAGGCCAAGGGCTCGGTTTGCCTTGTAGCTTCTCCTGAACAGTGACTGTAAGAGGATGCACAGAGAGACACAAGAACAAGACACGCGTGTTACTCCAAGCCCTGTCCCAGTCTCCAGCTGTTTCCAGCTCAGAGGAATTCTTGAGCCAGATGCATTGAGTAAACCCTCAGCAATTTCTCTCGCATGCAATTGCTCAATCTCCTCTTAAACCCATAAACACTTCCAGCATCCGCAGACTCCTTTGACAACAAGGGGTGAGATCCAGACTTAGTGTTGCTCTCTGGAGGTCTCCTCTGTGTGACAGCATTGCAGCCCCCGTTCCTCAGGCCATGCAGCCTTCGAGCAGGTGCCTGGGCCATCAGTTCCCTCCCCAGGACAGGGCCAGCCCCAGTAAAACAAAAACAAAAAGCAGGTCACTGGACAGCACTGCTTACACCTTTCTGTGCGTTTTCATACTCGGGGAAGACATACAAGCAAACAGATGAGGGAGGATTTGCTGCTAATCACCAGGGAGGAGGGTGTGGGTGAAGTTTTGCAGTTTACGAGATGCAAACAAGCCGAGCAGCGCAGCCCTGTCACCAGGAACCGTCTGGCATAAACCCCAGCACCCAGGCCAGGGCCATAAACTCTCCCGGATGCTTTTGTTCTTTGCCATGGGCCTGAACTAAGGGACCAAACCCCGAGACGAAATAACCCCACCCACTGTCATCTCTCTTTAGCATCACTTTTCTACCCCAAAACATCTTCCCCTGGTGCAGGAGGCTGGGGGATGGCACTGCAGGGGAATGCAGGCAGGCTCTACCCTGAGCTGGAGGAGGACTGGCCAAGGGCTGCTGCCCCGAAGCCCTGGGGCTGTCAGGGAGCACAACCCAACCCGTCAGCCCATGCCTCTGTTTCCCCAGGCCCCATCCCCACCACAGACAGCCCTGTCACACAGAGCCCATCCAACATGACAGGTGTTTACACAGGACTAATGAACTGCTCTCTGCCTCGGAGAACACCTCAACTCGCTCAGGCATGGAGGCCCGGGCTGCTTCCCCCGCCTCAGGCAGCCTCACTAAAAGCCCCGGCCCTCCCTGAGCTGAGGGAGCGGCCTGGTCGCTTTGGGCTGTTCCCTCACACCACGGCCGGACCCAAGGCCTTGTCCGTGCAGGGCCTGTGGCAGGAACCATGGGGCTTCCCTGCGAGGGATGAAGGCCTGTGCTGAGGCTCTCGGCTCCAGCCCAACGCTGCCCAGCTGGAACGGGGCAGCCTGGCTCTCTGCAGAAGGCTGCAGGTCCCCACCACGTCAGCAAGCGAGAACAGGATGCTTTGCCTTTGTGGTTGAGCCACGCAAACCACCCTCTGATAAAGAGAGGCAGCATTTCCTCATTTAAATACCTTGCAAATGCCACCAGGATTTGCGTAGGAAAATGCCAGCCTCTCCCTCATCCTACACCACAAATACACAATGCAACTCGCTCCATCTCTCCACTTTTCCAAGGAGCCCCAGCCCTGCTGGATTTGCCCCTGTAAGCCTCTATGGGGAGGTTTAATGGCCACGTGGAGTGGTGGGGCTTGTAGGTGCTGGGTCATATGCTCCTGACACTGCCTCTGCCTACGCTCAGGCTCCTTCCAGCCGAGTCCTTGGGCCTCCTTGGAGCTTAGCAGCCCCCTTGGAGCTGTCACTACCCCTGTCCCCCAGCCCTGTGCTCCTCCACAGGGTATTCAGGCAGGAAACCCACAGCTGGGGAGGAACTGGCCTCCCCTCTCCTCCTCCGTGTCCCCTCTGTCAGACTGGTGGGACCCACGGGTGCCAATTCCCAACACAACCCCAGCACGGCCCCTGCAACATCGCTGAGACATCAGATACCACTTCACAGGAAAGCTACTGCCAGCACAACCTCTGTTGGGAATTACGGTGCTTTTGGTTTCTAGAAACATTCGGGCACTCACTTTCCTTTTCCCTTGGGATTGGTGTGGCTGGGGATGGTGTCCACACGAATTGCTCCTTCCACACACTGCACTCCCCGTGCCTTTTCCTGCTCCTGAGATTCACACTCTCTTCAATCTGCACCCACAGGTGTGGATTTTGCAAGAGCACGGAGCAGCACCAATGTCCTGAAAAACACAGAGAGCAGAAGGAAGCAGTGAAAAGAGGCAGAGCCGTGTGCTGCCTCAGAACGTGTCCTCAGCACACTTTGCCTTTTGGACCAGATCCCTACTGGCACCTGACCCTGCCAACCTGAAAACCTCAAAGCAAAGGGCTGGTGCTCTGGGCATGGGCGTAGCTCCCCAGGGCAGCGGGAGGTTCGTCACCGCCCTGCTCGTTATTTCACACCGGTGCCCAAACGAGATTTCACTGCCAACTTCAAGTGCCGCCGCCGCCTCCAGCTCGGAAATTGCAGCAATTGTCCTATAAAAACCTCAGTTGGAGAAGATAAACCTCCCGAGAAGAACTGGAAGACACTGCAAGGAGAGGGCGTAGGGATTTCCACGTGCTTACTCCGTGGTTTCCAGCTCTGCCAAGGCTGAGCTGAGCTCGGAAGCGTCAGGCGCAGCGTAGGGCCATGCCTGGCAGCACCACCTGCATTGAGCTCGAGCCATTCCACGCACATCCAAGCCCACCCCAGTCCCAGGCAGCCCTGGTTTGCCTTTAACAGCCCTTTCCTTGATGGCCCCAGACCCCGGATCCAGCTGCTCAACACACCGTCCTCTGCCCACCTCCGCCCGAGCACTCAGCACGGCAGCACCTCCACCCCAACGCGATCCATGGCCCCACACACCGCAGCCACCCAGCTCAGTAATCACACAGTGCTCCCCCACCCAGCTGGAACACCCCACAAAAGGCGTAATTAAAAATAAGCAATTTCCTTCTTCATTCTCTTCTTCTTTGCGAAGGAGAGTTCAGTTCTGCTGAACGGCGGCTGTTGCAGATCTCAGCCCTACCCAATCCCACATTTCAAAACCCAGCCAGACCCCAGCGCTGGCTTCCTTCCCCAGCTCATCACTCGGATCCCTAGAGGTGAAGCCTAGACATGTGCAAACAGCTTGTCTACCCTTTAAAGATCAAATTAATAAATTAAAAGAGGAAAAAATTTTAGGTCAACCCAAAATGAAACCTTCCTATTTGTCACAGCAAATGATTTTTTTTTTCTTTAAGTGGAGACAAGGAAAACATTTTGTTCTCCCCAAAATAAAACATCACTCTGTTTTCAAATGCATGGTGCCTGCGGTCCCCTCCTTTTTAATTGAAGGCAGGCAAATTTCAAATGGAGAATGTCACAGCGCAATAAAAAGTTAAAGAGTTTAATTTCAAGCATATCTTAAACAAAGCCTGCAGTTTTTCATCCTCGAAATAGTCTTTATTTTTTCATTTCAAACTCGAACCAAAGTTGTAAATAATTTCAAAAGAACCAAAATAACCTTTTATTTTCCCTACAAACAAACGTTTCATCTTAATTTCAGCCAGGCCAGCTTAGAGTGATTGGAGCCAGACTCTTCCCAGCGGTGCCCAGTAAATGGACAAGAGGCAACGGCCATGAGCTGAAATGCAATTCCCTTTAAATAGAGTAGAAAAATTATTATTTTTTTTACTGGAAGAGTAGTCAAACTCTGGAATTGGCTGTACAGAGAGGCTGTGGGTTCTCCATGCTTGGAGATAATCAAAACCCGACCAGATATAGCCCAGGCAACCCGTGCTCACTGATCCTGCTTTGAGCAGGGGTTGCATTAGGTGACCTCTGGAGGTGCATCCCAGCCTCGGTCATTCTCATTGATCAGAAACTGGAAAAGGAAGCATCCAGGCACCACAGTCTCTGGGGGGTCACAGGCACACGCTGCCCCGTTAAACCCCTGCAACCATCAGTGCTGCTGAGCTGCTGGGAGTCACACACAGCTCCACGGTATTTTCCAGTTCCAGTTCCTGAGATTTTGCAATTGAGTGTTTAAAATGAAACAGTCATAAATGAAGAGAAAACCTATAACCTCAGTCTGAACTGGAAGGGGGGAAAATAGAAGGTGGATTCGTACGAGAGAAACCCATAAGCATTTAAAATCTGCCATTCTGGGAGCAGAACACCCACATAAACCCAATTCCTGTGGACCTTACTGTCCACTGGTGTCCTAGGAAGATGTAAAACTCGGAGAAGCTTCTCCCATAGATGGGTATTCAAAACGTCCTGTTCCTACATGGATATATTTGAATCTAAAAAGGCCAAGCACATGCTGCAGCATTTCATGCATTAAGGGAACACATTTTTTTTCCTGGCCACCTCCCATTAGAGTCCGATATCCCCTGAGCTGGAGCCCGCTGTCGGTTTGCACTGAAGTGTCTGTGGTCACCTCCACCTCTTGGGGTAGGAAACAGGAGTGTGAGTGGGGAGATCTCGGGGTGCGGAGATCTCGGCCCTCCTCATCCCCAAGAGCTGAGAGCACTCCACCCCTGGGGCGCTCTGCCAGACCCCGTATTTCGGTGTCCATTTTAAATGCCCTAAATTTCTATAAGGCTCCAAGAAACCACGTGGACATGCATGCAAAGGTTGCAAGTGTTCACACACAGGAGCGACCTGCAGTGCACACAACGCAGTCCCAGGCAGCCCCTCGCACTCAGCGTGAGCTCAGCTCTCAGCTCAGTTTGCTTAGGAACAGAGTGAGCATCTCTCATCCGTTTCCTTCCAGCACAACCCCTTCGGGCCTTTTCGGGATCATTTCAATAGTGGCTTTTGGAAAAGCATCTCAACCCGTTTCAGAGCCAGCAGACTGCGCAGGGGGCAGGCTTAGCACCTCGCTTTTCCTCTCGGGGGCTGCGCCTGAGCCCCACCATGCCCTGGTGCGGAGGGACCTCTGCAGTCGGCTCCGTGCATCTCCCGGCACCGCGGCCGCAGCCCTCGCCCTCCCGCGGCCGAGCCCAGAACTCCGCCTCGCGCTCCCGTGCGCAGCATCTGGGATCGCTGCAACTTTGGAATCAGCGCTTTCGAGCAAGCCGGTGATTCATGTCACAGGCTCACACGTGTAGGAAAATCGGCTCCGGCCTGCTGGTGGTCATCAGGACTGCAAAGTCCCCATCGGCACAAGTTCTTGCTGCTAAGCATGAACATCAGAGTCAGGGAAATGGTCAGGGAAGATGCTCACATGACACTCAGGGTCTTCCCCCAAGTGACACACTGTCCTCTTCCCCTATGCATGTGTCTTCTGGACTGAAAAAGCTACGAAGTAACATCCAAAGGTGCTATTCCAGGTGAGCATATATGGAAATAGGGGAGAGACTGGAGCAGGGTGAAGAGCTGCATCAGTAAACACCCAGCACCAGAAAGGCCCTGACCCTGCACACTGCAGCCCCATGCCTTGCTGTTGCCTCCTCCAAGCCAGCAGGACTGCAGGAGCTTTGCTCAGCTTTGGAGGAACAGAATTCCTACAGGAATCACAGCACTGGAAAATGAGCTCAGTGCAGTGTTTGCTTTTTATGTCCCAGCACACTGAAAGAAAGAGGACTCAAAAGAAGTAGCTGGACTGACTCAGCCCATCACCGGGCAACGGCTCAGGGCAATAGGAGCAGAGCATCTCCGACCTGTTGGGGTTGGGAAGAAGCACACTCGCTCCAGGTCCTGGGATCGCAGCCAGTAGATGGCATTCACACACTATGGAATGCATACGTGTGCTCTCAGGCTTTGGAAAACATGAAGATAGCATTCCTGATGTGAAAATGAAGGTAAAAGGCTTGAGCTTAAGCTTAGCTTGCTGACTTTGACCAGTAACTTTGGAGCTGTGAGGTGTTACAGACTTTCTGGCACCTCCTTCAGTCACTATGGATGCTCCATCTGCTTCTGGTGCCTTAAAGAAATACAAGGTGAGCCCAGGGCATCCCTAAGGATCCCGCGCATCCTGGATCACCGGGATGTCCAAACTATGCGGCGTGAACAAGGAACACCCAGCGTTCCTCTGAGGTCTGGTCCAGGTCACAGCAATCCCTCTGCCCAAGGAGCAGCTCCCCAAAATATCAAATGCATCATCATTAGGTGGCAACAGGGAAATCCCAGTGCAGGAGGCACACGCAGAGTTCACAGCCCGGCTCTGTCACTTCATGTCGTAGAAGAAATCACCTCTCTCAGACCATTTCTGCTAAGACCCAGAAGAAAATTCACCGTGCTTCCTTCTCTGGGGGTTCACTACTGATGCTGCCCTCATCTCTGCACAGCACCCAGCACGCTGCCTGCACTGTGCAGGCTCGAGGGCTGTCTGCCCTGAACTGCAGGGAACGCTGCTTGCACAGCCTGGGAACCAGAGGGCAGAAATCTGCACCCAGATCTGGAGCAGATGAAAATCACTGCTGCTGCTGCTTGCAAAGGAATCAGCAGAGGCCTCAGGCTAATGGTGCTGCTGACATCCTGAAAGCGAGTGACAGGAGCTGCAGGGAGCACTCAGCTGGATCTGTCCGTATGGCACCTGGCACCAGAAGTCAGACCAATGCCTGAGTTTTAAGTACAGATCAGCTCTGCACGCACGAGGCAACATGGACCGTTACACCTGGTGCAGAAAAGCTCCCTTACACTTGCTGGAACCGCTGGTTTCTTTATCACTGAATGATGCACTGCATTAAGAAGCCCTCCCCTTCCCCTGCACCCCCTCCCAGCCCCACATCTCCTCTGGGGCCGGATCCTGCTGCCCCCTCTGAAAGCAGCGAGGAGACAGAGCTCAGCATCATCCAGCCCAGGGAAGAGCTGGGAGATGTTTGGTACCTCGCAGCCAATGGGAGCAGAGGCGGCACTGGGAGGGGGGGCTGCCAGCTCCTCTCTCCACCCATCCTCCTGTGACAGCCCCCTCTGTCACCACCGCCATCCCCGCACACAAAAGCGGTGCAATTAGCTGGCTTAGCAGAGCCGAGGCTTCAGCCAGTTGCAAGCAGAAAATAATAAAATACCTTCGAAGGCAGAGAGGCAGCCGAGGAAGCAGCCGCCATGGAAGGATACAAATAAGAGCCCTCGATTCCCTGCCAGCACAGCCCGGCTCACAGAGCATCATATCCTGCAGGAGGGCCGACCTAGATGCATCCCCAGGCTGCACAGCTCGGCGAGCTGCACACGTCTGCACCCCGAGCCGGGCACGGGGCCCCCTGAGCAGCCCGGCCCGGGGGGAATGCACAGGGACCTCTTTGTTCCTCCATAGCCACAAGCATCGGTGAGTACAGCATCATCTGGGCTTCCTACTGCTGGGCAATGCTTGATAATAAGAAATATCAGGCTCTCCCCTTTCTCCTCCTCCCTCCATGATGCCTTCGGGGTGGCAGCAGCAGGTGACAGCTATGGGGAGCAGGGGGGGCTCTCCGAGCCCTGCGTTACCCCCTGGATGCGAGCAGGGGAAGCAGAAATGGGGCCATGTGTGACCGTGTCATGGGCATGGCATGCAGCCTGCACGGTGGGAATACGTAATGGGCACGGTGGGAGGAAAGCGCCGAGATGGGCAGGGAGAGCCCTGCAGCCCTCACAGACAGCTCTCTGCTCTGATTCCTATCTCTGCTTGTAATAAAGACAGATGCCTGATTTACTCAGGCCTCTACACAGCTTCATTCCTTCAGAGCGGATGCGCACCGACAGGTTTCCTTCCCCCAGTCCATCACCAGTGGCATCTCCTTGAAACACAAGCCTGCAGGGAAGCAGAAAAAGCACTGCTGTCTAGAGGAGCCTCACAGCAATGGGTCAGACTGCCGGGTGCTGATTTTCCTGGCACAGGGAACATCCACTTGGGAAATCACCCCGGGCCTGTTACCCTACCAATACACGGTACTGTTCTGCCCATGCCTGGGCACATTTGCTGCATAAGGGCTGGGCTCAGGGAGAGTATGGACAACTGTGCTGCAGTGCAGGGGTTAATGCTGTGCCCACCATTCGAGCTGGTTCCACCCTGTGCTCCATGTAAGGAGGGGTGCTCGGGGTGCTGGGAGCTCATCGGGCTGCAAGAAGGTCCTGAGCCCTGGGCTGGACCTCGTTAGGGGCTGCAGGCACACGCAGAATGCAGTCCTGGGAAAGAGGTGCAAGGGCCGAATTCCTGCAGGCTGGCAGCGTAGGGACCCTCTAATGAAGGCGAAAGAATAAACACGGTCCTAACAGCCCCCAGCACTACCAGTGTTGGCATACACGAGAATGAGGCCCCTGGACCTGGACGTCTCCTGTTCAAACCCCCACACCCACCTCACCTCCACCTGAGCTGCTCCATCTTTTTGGCTGCTGCTTCAGTTCCCTGACAGCGAGTGAATTCTTCAGGGGTGTGAATGGGCACTGCATGCCCCTGGGAAGCCCTCTGCACCCTCTCCCATTTCTCTCTGGGTGCAGGGACAGCATGAAGATGGAGCACAGATCAGGCAGCAGCACTCAGGGATTTCTTTGCAATACCAAAGCCACCAGCTGCTGTCCAGGCCAGCAAAATGGAAACCGGTGCTGCTGCCAAACCAGCCTGAAAGCAGCCTGGGGGGAGCTCCTCCTCCCTCGAAGCCACATTTCATTTCTCCTAGCAGAGGTGGTCGTTAATGTTGAGATTAGTATTGGAAGAGAAGGGAAAATGGGTGGGTACCAATCCAGGCAGCATTTATTTGCTGGGCAAGGAGCTGAGGTCACAGCAGCACAGAGATAGACCTGTTGCTTTGATCCAGGGCTGACCTCACCTCTGTTCTTGTCCAAAGCGTGTCAGGAAGCCACAAAGCCCCACGTCATTGCCTTGTCCATTCTGCAAAGCAAGTAGCCATCTCGTGCCAGCATACCCTGAGCCTGCTCCCCTGCAGCGGTGCTCAGTGCCTCTCTGCCTTCCGTTTCGCAGCCTGAGCCCTTCCTCGAGGGAAACGCCGTGCATCCAAACACCTGAGCACGATGGGAACCACAGAAGCCACTCTGCGGATGGAGAACGTGGATGTGAAGGAGGAATGGCAAGACGAGGACTTCCCCAGGTCTGTTCCCTGCAAAAAGAAAACTAAACACAAAAAAAAACAGGGAGAACTTTATTTTTTCCTGTAAGGAAGCAGCAGAGCTCGGAGCGTGCTGGTCCCTCCCAGCAGCCCCAAAGGCAGCAGCAGCCCTGACTCCAGCAGAGCAGCTCTGCCCAGGGAGCAGGGCTTTAGCAGCAAGGCTGCTCTCATTGCTTTGAAAACATTTGGGTGGCTGCTGGCAGCCCCCTGTGAGCACGCCAAGGGGGTAAGGGGCAGGGCAGAGAGGACAGAGAGAGATTAGCATGGATGGCTACAGGGATGGGTGGGGGCTGTTGGATCCTGGCCTCTGAGTCGCAGTGTATTCCCAAACGGAGCAACACAGCTTTGCCACAGGACCCAGAGCCACTGGGGCACAGAGACCTTGGCACCAACACCCCGAGAGCAGAGCGTGGGCCTGCTGCAGGGCCTCTGCTTGGCTGAATAAGTGAGCAAAGCACTGCTCTATCCCTTCTCCCTGCAGCTCCTCAGCCCAAAGGTGCTCCCATTTTCCAGGACACAGACTGCTGCCCATGCCCATACACACAGGCAACTGGAGCACGGGCTGCAGCAGTGACTGCAAACCCTGCAAGAAACCACGCGTGGGTGAGAAAAGGTGCTAAGGTGACAGCTTCCACCTTCCCAGACACTATCAGCTGCACGGAGAGCTGACAAAAATCACCAGGAGCTCAGCCAGCACCAAGCCCTGCTGCACAGTCACCCCCGGGCTGGAGGGGCTCCCACCCCTCCCAGCTGCAGCCGACCCCACAGGGTCCCTGTGTTTGCAGCACAGAGGCTCAGTGTGTGCTGCGGGGAGGCACGCACAGCCCCTGCCGTGCCAGAAAGGGTCTCCTGTCTCCTTTGGCATGGGCAGATGAGCACAGCTCTGTTTACCCCCAGCCCAGCTGCAGTGTTAATCTGAGCACCTCTGTGTGCCAGCACCCGGCTCCCAGCACAGCGCTCGTCCTTCCGCTGCCCCCAGAGGGCTCGGCCAAGCCCTGGGTTTCTGGGACAGATTTTTGTTCCCTCTGAGAGCAGAGCTGGGCACAGCCTTGGGCTGGTGGGCTGCTGCCAGCATAGGGCTCCACTGTGCTGCCAGGGTTTTAATGGAGTACAATAGGAAGTGAGGCACAGAAAGAAGGTATTTTGCCCAATTCCCTAGAAAATCCATGGGTAAAGATGGAGCAGCACCCAGACACCCAGGCATTGCTCACATCATTATGCCAGGAGCATTTCACCCTTACCATGCAAGCAGCAAACCTACCCAGCAACAGGCAGGGCTCCAGAGGGGCACAGACCCCAGCAGCGTGGGCATCACCACTGCTGGCTGCAAGCGAAGCCCAGGGAGAGGCAAAGTGACGTGACCAAGGCTGGGCAGCAATCAGTGGCAGGGACAAGGCCAGAGCACTGAGAAGCAGCTCTGCAGCCTGCTGCAGAGGGATTAAATCAGGAATGATGCAAGTGAAATCGAGCCCAGCATTCAGTCATGCCAGCTGTGTTTAGCTGGCGTTAAAAAAAAAAATAATAATTTTCAATCACTTCCCCTTAGAAGCATTAAAATAACAGGGCAGAGGCTGCTGCATGTGGGACAGGAGCTCTCCACCAGATCATTTGCTGCATAGCTATTTTTGCTGTGCTGTGATTAACCAATCTGGCCAAAAAATAAAAAAAATATATATCCTAGACAAAGATCTGGGCTGGGGAACTGAATTCAGCTCCTTGCTAAGAACACGAGGGCCATTCCCACCCCTCCCCAGGAAGCTGCTCTGGGGAACAAGCTCCTGCCTTGTTCTGCTGCAAGGGTGCAGTGTCACTGTGCTGGGGACGTGGGGAGGAAAGGGTCCCCCCCTGCTGCTCCCCGAAGGCTCAGCCTCCTGCTGACTGTCTGCCTCAGCTGTTTGTGCAGCGTCTCCTGCGATGATGCTGTAGCAGTGATGCTGTAGCCGTGCCGCGGGGCGGGTGCAGGAGCATGCTCACTCTGCCAGCATCCGTCAGACCCCGCTCGGCGGAGGCTCGGGGCTGCCTGGGGCCAGAGGTGCAGGGAGCTGGGCAGCAGCAGAGAGCAAAATGGTGGCAGGCGACCCTTAGAGCAGCTGCTCCATTCAGAAAATTTGGCTAGCCGTGTGCAGGAAGGAAGATTTCCAAAGGAAGACTGGGAGGCAGGGATTCAAGCTTCCTTTGGGAAGGTAAGAGAGACCTTTTTGTCACCTCTGACTTTTGGATTGCTGCTCTTTAGTGGATCCTGAAATCCCAGAGCAGAGCATCTCGCTGCAGCGCTGATCCGGCCTCTCCCCACTCCTTCTGATGCTCTATGGCCATGTCGTGCTCGGCCAGGTAAACAACCATGCAGGCCATGTGGGATGGCAGCAGAAGGGAGGAAGAGAGCCCTGGGGTGGGCAGGGGGCCCTGGGGTCTTCGCTTGGGAGCACGATGGCTGCCCATGGGTCCAGGCACAGCCCTGGAGGAAGAACCAAGTGCCTTTGATCAGGCCTCCAGCTCTCATAAATAAACAGCAACCAGCTCGGAGAGGATTAGCCCTTAATCTAAATATGTATAAGGTTTAATTTGGCTGGTGGCTGTGGCGTTAGGGCAGCACGAAGAGAAGCCTTTGTAGGGCAGAGCCAAGCAGCATCCTCCTGCTGATTCAGAGGCACCCGTCCTACTGGCTCTCTCCCTGCCGTTGTCAGAGGTCCCATCCCAATTCTCACAGAACTGCCTTTAAACATTTTATTTTTTTTCCCCCATGTTTCACCCCAGGGTCATCCCAGCACCCAGGGTTTTCAACCTGCAGGCCTGGGCTCCTTCCCTGCTGCTGGGAGCTTCCAGCGAGGGACAGGTGAAACAAGGATGGCTCAGAGGTCATTTTTTGAAACAGCCCACTGACATCATGGATGTGCCATGGGGTTGGTGGGATTTGGACACGGCGTGAAAAAGGTGTCAAAATGTCTCCCCTTGCTAATGCTAGGGAAAGGCACAAGTTCCAGCTCAAATTAGTGGGAAAAGTGTCCAGCAAGTGCCCAGCCCGGGGTGGGCAGCATGCTGTCAGCTATGGTGACAGCAGTACAGAACCCTTCTTCACTGAGCCTATAGGGGCTGGGAGCATCTCCACCAATTTCTGAAGGACAACAGCCACATAATGAGATCTGGCATTAACATCTGGAAAGGAAAGGGAAACTTTTCATTCAATCAGCATTTCCAGCCACCAGTTGGTGGCATTTTTTTTACCATGGGGGTGCAGGAGCCACACGTGGGAAGACGCAAAGCCTGAGCTTTGCACAGAGCCCAAGGTAGAGAGCAGAGGGTCAGCCTTTGGCTCCAAGATTGGGTTTGAGTGCTGGATCTTAGCTCCAAACAAACCTCCTTCCAAACCCCAGCAGGGTTTGGGCCCTGTTGCCAGCTGTAGAGGCCAATCCTGTGATCACACCTAAGGTTTAAACCTTGCCTTGAACACCAGCAAAGTCATAAAGGAGCAAAGTCAGCACAGACCAGCGGAGGAGCTCTGCAAAAAGCTTTGCTCTGCTGCAGCCAGGGCCTGCAGAAGGCAGGATGCACTTCACAAAGCCATTGGCAGGCAGTGCAAAGTGCTCCTGTGCTAAGCACCCACTGCTAGCTCAGCTGCTCCCAGGATCAGAGCACTCCCCTCTGTGCCTATAAACAACCAACCTCAGCCTGGGCAGCCCGCTGCATTGGCTGCACTGTGCAGGGGGCAGAGTCAAAGCAGCAGCTGCAGATGGTCCTTGGCACCTTGATGAGGAGCCCTGGAGCTTGGCACTGCCTCTCACCCTTCTGATGGAGATAAAAATGGGGATAACATGGAGAGAAGAAGGATGGTACCAGTTTTTTGTCCCAGGGATGGTATTTGTTCCTGTGTCTCTGGGTAGGTTTTCCAGCTTTTGAGTTGAATGGTGAGACAAGAGATGCACTGGGGGGACAGTTTGGACGTTACTTGGGAGTGCTCCAGGGGGAGAGCACAGCTGTTGGGTTGCTCCTGGGCAAACCACCCGAGGTTATCATCAGGCTGATGCTCACAGACAGAAGGAAAAGGGAAGGGCACACGTGGGGTTGCATGTTCTTCCCTGACATGCCCAGTTCTCTCCCTGGGGTGACTTTCTCCTAAATATCACTTATTTCCTATTTCTTTACCTCTGCATCCCGGCTTGCCTGCAGACCTCTCCCAGAGGAGACAGGAATGGAGTCGCTGGGCAGCCCCACAGAGGACGAGAACACCTCCTGTAAGTACCAGCCTGCCTCACTGGGATGTCACAGGAAAACAAGCCCACAGGAGCAGCAGCGTGCAGTTAGGGCAAAGCCAGCTCCCTTGGAGTCCCCACAAAACCTCCCCTTTGGGAGGGGCAGCCAGCAGGGCTGTGTTTGCTATCATCCACACAAAGCTGGGGGAGGAAATCACAATCTCAGAAGTGTAGGCGCTTCCCTCCAACCACACCCACAGTGTCTGGTACCCCCCCCCACCCTTAGCCTCCAAGCCCAGAGCCTGAAATAGGAATAATGAGGGCACCATGCCTTGCAGTAGGGGCCAGGACAACCTGTCAGCTGTTTTCCTTTTGACTCCAGCTCCCCCAAACACTTTAAACTTTAACGGGGCGCACCGTAAGCGGAAGACACTTGTCGCACCTGAAATCAACATTTCCCTGGACCAGAGTGAAGGCTCCATTCTCTCCGATGACTTCTTGGACACGCCGGATGACCTGGACATCAACGTGGATGACATTGAGACTCCTGATGAGACAGATTCCCTCGAATTCCTGGGGAATGGGAACGAGCTGGAATGGGAAGGTAAAAGGGTGACTCTGGGTGAACTTATGCAGGGGGATAGGGTGCTTTTAGCCTCATTTTAGCCACTTCTGATGCCACTCACCGTCAGAAATAGTTCACTCATCATCAGAAACAGCTCAGGGGCTTGCAAGCAGCAGCCTACCCACAGCTCATGGTAATGCGTGAGGCTGAGGACACATTCCCTTCCAGCCACAGCCCCGGGCTGCAAGGTGCCATTGGCTCTGCTGGTAGAGCTGTCAGTGCTCCGAGCAAGCTGCATTGCTTTAAGCATCTTGAATAACACGTTCTATGCTAACCTGGCTGATGCTGACTGAATTGGGCTAAGCAGCTCTGCCAGCAGATGAGAAGGGATCCCTCTGACACAGCGCTGCCCTCCTCAGCCATAGCGATGGGTCCAAAGGAGGATGCAGCCGAAAGCCCCCTACCCCACCTGTGACCACGGGTACTAGAAGCAGTGTGAGACATTAAGCTTAAGTCCATTACAGTTTTGCAATTGAAAAAGATTAAGAGCCACGAACCTGCACAGATCAAAGCTGGAGGTGAAACAGATCACCCTCAATCTGTGGCTGTTACGCACACCAAAGCTCTTTGTGCATTTTACTAATGGCAGAAACACTTGTCCCTCTGCCAGATGACACTCCTGTAGCCACAGCCAAAAACATGCCCGGGGACAGCGCGGATCTGTTTGGGGACGGAGGGACGGAGGACGGGAGTGCCACCAACGGCCGTCTCTGGAGGACGGTCATCATCGGGGAGCAGGAGCACCGCATCGACCTGCAGATGATCAAACCCTACATGAGGGTGGTGACACACGGAGGTGAGGACGCCAGAGCCTGGCCGGGGCCTTGCTGTCACTGTATCTTGGTCAGGCTGGAAGGGGTGCCCCAACTGTTTTGGCTGTTTCTAGGGAAAAGTTGTTCCTTTTGTACTGCTGCGTGGGAGGTAAGCACCAAAGCACCGTGCTCATGCTAAGAAGCAGACAGCCACTGTAGCAAGGCTTCAGTGAACAAAAGCAGTAATAAGAGCGGCTCTAAGCCAGCATGAACACACCCTGACCCTCCCCTGCAGCTGCAGGCAGCGTAGCCAGTGCCGCAGTGACCACAGGTCTCAATCCCTCCGTAACTTTGGGTTTGAGCTGTACCTGGGCTAAAGGGTAAGGTGCCCATGGTCAGTGACCATTTCCAGTATTAGAGCCTGGGCAAGCAAAACCCAGGGCAACCCCTCTGCTCTGTGCTGTGACTCACTTGTACTCCTTCCCTGAACCCCATGTGCATGCCACAGCCAGAACCAGGTCCAGAGGTGAACCCAGCTGTAAAAAAGGTCCACTAAAGGGACAAACGCTTATCCAGAGCTGAACAGAGCCACAAAAAGTAGCACAGGCCCAGACTTAGCAGTATATCTTTTGCCTTGAACTCACCCTGGAAGGTGTCACAGACAGTGCCTGTGCCTTTCTCTCCCAGGATACTATGGAGAAGGACTCAACGCCATCATCGTCTTCGCTGCCTGCTACCTCCCGGACAGCAACCTGGCAGATTACCACTACATCATGGAGAACCTCTTCCTGTAAGTGGCCGATCTGCAAGGGAGAGGAGGGCAGGAAGGCAGCCTGGGCCCTGGGAACCAGCTCCCATGTGTTCATGGCATCAGCAGCCTCAGCTGGAAGGAGCCTGAACCCAGGCCAAATGTCTGCAGCGTGCAGCTGCAGCCTGGGCTGAACGTCACTGGGTGAGACGTTGTCCTCAGCATTCACAAACAAGTCCAGTGACTCAGAGCATTCAAACATTTAGTGTTAATTATGTCCATGATGGACTCACAACCAGGCTGCAGTATACATATACAACACTGAACAGCTTGCAGATGCTGCTGCTGGGCAGAAAAATGGTGCAGAGATGTCTATTGATGCATGCACTATGCTAACAAGTGCAGGTAACCCCTGAGAGTTTGAAACGTGGCACAAGGTGTGCTGAGTAGGGACCTGGAGTCCCTTTGGGATGATGAAGAAACCTCGAGGTGCCTTTTCTGAGCCTCATGCCCCCATTGTTTCTGACCACCCCGCAGGTACGTGATCAGCAGCCTGGAGCTGCTGGTGGCTGAGGACTACATGATCGTGTACCTGAACGGAGCAACGCCCCGGAGGAGGATGCCAGGCCTGGGCTGGCTGAAAAAATGCTATCAGATGATAGACAGGAGGTGAGAGCTCTGCTGCTGCCCCTTCCTTTCTCCCTATTCTTTTCCGTATCTCTCACAGCCTTCCCCACCAGTTCCAGATTCTGTGATTTTCATCCATCCCAGCTTGCTGACTTCATCCCCTCTTCCCCCTCCTTCCCTGCCACAGCCCTTCACAGCCACCAGGCTCTGAGCTAAATAGGGCTCCTGAGCCCAGGGCAGGGCTTTGGGCTGGAGACCCCCAAGTGTGGCTACTCAGCATCATTAAAGCCTAACAGAGCCCTTGACAGACTGCAGGTGAGGTTTAGAACAGATCTCGAGTTTGACTTTCTGCCCCATGGCTTTCCCACAGGCTGCGTAAGAACCTCAAAGCCCTGATCATCGTGCATCCCTCGTGGTTCATCCGGACAGTGCTGGCTATATCCAGGCCCTTCATCAGGTAAATGCAGCACGATCCCAAAACCAGATGTTTTTGGAATGGAAATTTAATTGCATTGATCAGATCTTAAGCTAACCTTTGTTTAATAGCACCCAAAGAGAGACTGTTCATCTCTTGTCCCACATCTGATATTTCCAAGAACTCTAGAGAAGGTTTTAGGAGACACTGTGGTGATCTGGATCCAGATCACTTTGTCCCATGCAAAACACTAAAAGAGACCAAATTCACTGGGAAGGGTGGGAATGGCAGTCCTTGTCCCCTCCTGTAAAACACAGGGAGATATTGAGAGGTACAGTGCCATGGCATCTCACCACAGCTTTTAGAGATCAGCATGTCAGCACTGGGAGGTGATGGGTGCACCCAGACCGCAGAGGATACAGAGAGGCAAAACTCCCCATCCCCATCAGGAAAATCCCTAATTCCTATGGAGAGAAAACCAAACCCAGCCTCAAGCACTCACTCTCTCTTTCTCTGCCAGTGTGAAGTTTATCAATAAGATTCAGTACGTCCACACCTTGGAGGAATTGGAGCAACTGATCCCAATGGAGCACGTACAGATTCCAGACTGTGTCTTACAGTAAGTACCACAGGGCCCCTGGGGCACATGGAGATCTCAGGACAAAAGCCCTACATAGCAGGATATTGTGTTGGGTCCAAAGCCATGCACTGGAAATACAGAGCCTGGGGCAAACCTTATCTTGCACACTTGTGCAGAAGTCTGCAAACTGCTCACTTGCAGTTTCTATCACCTTTGGAGCAAACGCTGCCTTTTACTAGAAGTGAACAGCCTTGGCTGGGGAGCATTAAAGGAATGTTTCCTGTTCATTGCAGATATGAAGAAGAGAGAATCAAGGCCAGGAAAGAAAGGTAAAACTAACTTCTCAGGGGAAGGAGAGATGGCTCCTTTTCTCGGGATGTTGTTGCTCTTTTTCCTTCTCCCATGGTTATAACCAGTTGATCCTGTGTTGCTCCTCCTCTGCTACCCCACACAGCTCCCTTCAGTTTTCCCTTTCTGGCAAGTGTACCTGCAGAATCTCTCCTTGTTCTTTGCATCCCTTGCCAAGTTCCGCTCCAGCTGTGCCTTGGCTTTCTTGATCCCATCCCTACACATCTGGACAGCATCAATGTGCTCTTCCCAGGCCGTGTGTCCCTGCTCCCACTGCCTGTGCAGTTTCTTCTTACACCTCAGTTTGATCAGCAGCTCTGTGCACAGTATGTGCTGGTAAAGATAACCAGCAATGACCCTGCATCCATCCATCCACATGTGGCCATGCAAACTGACCTCAGAATGAGAGCTAGTGCTCCTTTTAAAAGCCACTTCATTCTGCTAGAGTGGAATAAAGAGGCCCATTAGTTTGCAGTTGGTTTTGTTTCATTTTCTAAAGCCATTCCATCACCAGTGATTTAGGTCAGAAGTGCTGGCCATAAACAATGATAGCAGTCTGCACTGCTAAAAGCAGGAGGGAGTCAGGGACAGAGGAAGGAGCAGCGGGGTGAGCACGGTGGTTTGTGCAACAGCCTCCCATGGTGGGGAGCTGGATGGGAGATGCCAGTTTGGGGGATTCAGTTCAGCATCAGCTGCTGACAAATAAGGCACCCAGCCCAAGAGAGTCAGCTCCCACCTCCTGGGGCCGCTGTGAGAGCACTGCAGGGCTGCACCTCGCAGGGACAAGGAGCTAACACGGTCATTTCTGATTCCTGAAACCCCATCTGAGCTCCAGCTCTCTCTAGAAAGGCCTTAAATACTTTGTTCCTTTGCACCACTGAACCCTAGATGATAGATGTCAAATGCAATTTGTGTTTACAGGGCAGAAGAGAAACAAGACATGGCTGAAAGGGAAAGGTAACTATTCTTGCATATTTATCCTTCACTTACAAAATGCCTAAAACAATCTGGGATGAGAATGGCCCTACTGCTTGGAGAGCCCTCCGCTCTCGGGGGTGTTTGGACCCAATAGGATATTTCTAAAGCATTTGGGAACTGATAAATCCTCTCCTATCCCTAAGGCCTCACAGTGCCATCACTTGGGATCACAGCGAGTCCTGCTTTTGTTGTAACTTTGCTACTGGCCTTCATTTGTGCGAGTGGATTTCTGACCCTGCTTTTCACCTCCGTAAAGCTGGCAGCCCCACGGGGTCATGGAGCAGGGCCAGAGGCACTGGGAACGTTCAGCTTCAGCGTTTGCACACCGGTGTGGTGCAGAGGGCCAAGTACTGCTGTCAAACACATCCTGGGCATACCTACAGCAGAGATGTGAGGCTGTAACATTAGATGGGAAGGAAAATTCTAGGGAGGTTTGGAAGACAGCGTCAAAAGCCCATGCCAGGATGATTTGGCCTGGTTTTAGCTCTGCTTCAGCCTGACTCAAGCTCTCTGCTTTATTCTAACCAGCTCATGAGAGGGAACAGCAGATCTCTCTGCTGTTCTCTTCCCAGAGCAGCAGGAGCTTTGCTCAGATTTGCCAAGATCCATCTGAGCATCCTGAATTGTTCCAGGGGAGCACGTGGGTCCTCAGGGCCAAAAGGCAGCTGGTTACTGTGCAGTGCAGATTCACTCATTGTTTCCATGATTCCCTCCCAAGCAGGCCTGTGCCCCCTGCAGAGGATCAAGAAACCAGGTTTGACCGCTACCTCACTCTTTTGTCTCTTCTCTGCTGTGGGATGGGTTTCACTGCATATATAATATGCTAAAAGGAAAAGCAACACAAGGCCTCTTTAGCCCAGTGATGCTCACCGAGCACAAAAGAGGCATCAGCCAAACGCATTTTGGCACGGAACTGGGAGGCTGTCACCAGCTGCAGTGTGGCTGCACCAACAAGCACAGCCTGCCCCAGAGCTCTGCCTTGTCAGACACAGCCACCGAGCAGCACTGGAGGAAAGCTGCCCCTCAATAAGAGCAGTAACTTACCCAGCATTTGCCACATGGCAAACGTGTGTCCATGGGAAGCCACTGCAGAGCTGTTACCCTGCAGTAAGGTCTTCATGTTCCTGTATGCTCAGGAGAAGTCCTTGGAGATGAATTCCCATTCAAGCTATGAATGGCATCATCTTCGGCTCCAGTAGCATCTTGTAGAGGATGACACCCAAACGTAATCATATTTTTAGATACTATGGGGATAACAAAATATTTACTACAATTTCCTTCCTAAAAATAACTCTGTTCTTCTGTTCCTTCCCAGTATGTCATGAATTGAAGCAGCCTGGAACAAACGGAGTCAGAGAACGCCGCAGCCTGGCAGCCACCCATGTAAATGACCTTTTGGTACAAGACCTTGTCACCATCTTATTCCGAGTTCTGTAAGATCACAGAGCCTGCCTCCCCTGTCTCCAAGATGTCCTTCAAGCTTTTGGAAAACATTTTACTTTAAACAACAACAACAACAAAAAAAAGAAAAACAAAACAAACCCAAGAATAGCACTTTGCAGGACAGGTCCCAGTGTGTTCAATAATGGTCTGTGGAGAGCTCTAAGTACTGCAAATAGACACCCCATTTCCTCTTAGTAAGTTAAGAGCATCCTGTAGTCCATTAGTTACCAGCCTAGAAAGAGATGATATATTTTTTGTTTAAATTATAAACCCTTCCCCTAACTTGCTGCTGGCCAGCACTGAAATAGTTTGCTTTTGCTGCACACCCTGTTTCCTCCATACAGGCACTACGACAGCCATTGCCCTGGGGATAACTAATACAGGAAATGAAGAGAGTGCATTTTTGCCCTTCCTACAGTCACTGTATGCTTTTTTTCCTGTAAATATCAAGTGCCCACTGCTCTACGCTCTTCTTCCAGCCTTGACCTCAGTTAATCCATTGCTAATTCCTTTTGTTAACTCATAGTGAGCCTTTCCTATGAGCAAATGCCATGTTTTTTCTTATTCTGTCTCAGTTTGTAAGGCTCTGGTAACTTTGGAAAAGGGCCCCATAGGGCATGGCAGCCTCCACAGAACCTCCTTATGAGCACCTTCTCATGTCAACACACGCACACTAAAAGGTCTGGTTTTAAGAAGGAGCCTTACGGACAGGAACGCTTTTCATGCCTTTGTACTGATTTCCTGACATTGGACAATCATTCCCTATTGATACCTCCCATTGCAGAGAGGAGCTGCTCAATGTTTGGGAATTCCTTCTTTGTGTCCCTGGGCGATGAGGGTCTCGTCTATAAATGCACACACCTGGGGTGAACCTGGGTGGAGGACGCTGCCGATACGGAGGCACGACGGCGTGATGGGTTCAGCTTCTGCTATCCCAGAGGTGAGGATGTGATGTTGGGACTCTGCAACTTGTTTGGACTCAGGAGGATTCTGTGAGCAAAAGAGAAGAAAATTTAAGAAACAAGTACCTGGAAAAGTCATTTGGAGACTCCTGCTTTCATCAAAGCCAGCTTACATCAACCACCCCACGGGCACCAGGTAAACTCCTTGCAGCCACGCGCAGACGAAAACCCACCTGCAGGTTTCACTGTGTAAGGAACATTTCAGCCCTGGCAAACCCAATCCTTGGCTGTTTGAAATTAATTAGACACTGCTGTGAAGCCCCTGGAGGACACTGGCAAAGCAAGATCTTCCTCCAGATAGGGATGTCTCCTCTGTACCCATTAAGCTTCTCTTTTTGATTTCCAGCAGAGTGCTGTTGCAGATGAGATCTTTATTTTCCTGAAGCACCAAATCTGCTCGCTAACCTTCCTTCTCGTTAATGTATGTCTCTCCCACGTCCTTCAGCCATGGATGTATGTACCACGAAGGCCTTTGCATGAAACGGAGAGAGCTGCACCCCCTGCATTAACCCCTGAAGACGGTAAAAGCTCTGCGATCCGTCTCACCGGCATGTTAGCAATGAGCACCACTGACACTGCTTGCTAAAATTTTGTGATGAGCCCTTATTGGCAATGTGAATTCTACACTACAAGGAAAAATCGTAGCACTTTTGGAGGTTAGGTTTTCCACACACACTCTACCTGATGGACCATGAAATGGAGATGGGCCCCTTCTGATTGCAGGAGCTTTAGCTCAGACCGTGAACAACCACAGATCTCCTTGTAGTAGGGTATGTGAATTTGCTATCTCCCATTGGGAATACTTAAACCTAGATTTTCCTTTTACATTTTGAGACCATTTTTATGCCTATAGATAAAAATCTGCTATGCTTTCCACAAAAGAGCGCAACGCAATTGGACACTGAAAGTGGGATTTGCAATTATATAGTGACCAAATTGGTAGGACATCTAATAGCTTCAAAATTCAACTCTAATTTCTTTTTTTTTTTGCATCTATAGATTTTAACATTTCAGTGAAAAGTGTTCAGAACATAATGGAAAATACTGTTGTTATGGAGCACATGGAGGGTAAGAAACCCAGATTACATTGGGGTCTTGGGAACTGAAGGAACAGACTGCTTCATGAGCAGGAATCTCACCAGGAGAATGTGGTTTCGTGAGGTTTTTTTGTTTTGTTTTTAAATTCTTTTCCAAAGAAAAGACACTGTGTCTACATTTTTCAGAAAAACTACAGAATGGTCAGACCTGAAGATGAAACTTCCTGTTTTTCCAAGTAATCCCTTCAGGCTGAGGCTGAGAGTTCACTTGGGAAGATGTACATATCGCCAGTCTCAAGATGCACAGGAAGTAATCTGAAAACAAAAGTCAATTTCTAACTTCTTCGAAACAGTTTTTCAAAAAGTGCACTTTCTGACAGAGCACTCGAAGTAGTATGCACTATATTTTAACAAATGTTATGAGTGTGTCCATGTTTTGTTCCTGGATGGATGTCTATATCTCTTTTCAACGCAGAAAAGAACTTTCAACCCATAATGGATAAACTATAGCTAAATGTAAAAAGTGCATTTTTATAGCAACAAAAGAGTATCGTTAACTTATTTCAGACAGTGATTTTAGATGCTACGAAGTTAGCTACAAATTCTTGGACAGAAGCAATCAGGTTGGCAGTGTCCCTTTACCATGCAGCAACGTGGCCGTGTCCAGGGCTGAGAGCCTGGCCAACAGCGTGTAGCAACAACACAAAATAAGCTGCATTCATCTTTAAAATACCACTACAGATTTAGATCCAGCTCTTAGAGGAGGTGAGATGTTGACAGTAACTCTCGAGGGCAGCTGACAAAATTTCAGACTGCTCACAGACGATGGAAGTGCAGAGGTGTGGAGTGGGGGTGGCTCAGGGACAGGGCTCACCCCGCACAGTGGCAAAGCGGTTGGCAAGAGCCCAAAGGAAATCTGAAGTGACTGGAGACAAATTTCTTTGCTGTTTCAATAGAGATCTGCTATCAAAACCTATCACCTGTTAAAGGGTCTCGCAGCCAGCTCTTCCTTTCCACTGTCAATGTAAGAGATCCTCAAAGAGAATATGTGATACCAGCAAAAGACAAATATATGAAATAAATTTGTTAGTGAAAGTGCATTTACATTAGGACTTTGGCCAGCAGATATACATACATTTAAAAAATAAAATGGAATAAATTACATCCTTTCATCTCCACTGCTATACTGGTCAGTGTTCCAAGCGTAGGCCAGGTTTCTGCCTCATAAAAACATCTCTGAAGGATAAATATTTTGACTTGTGAATGTGCTGCGTTGTATCAAGCAGCAGGAATTATCAACAACGTTTTTGTGGTCTTTGATTCTACCTTTCATGAGATTTGCTTAGTCCTCATGGTGAAGCCATGTATAGCAACAATTTAGCTGCAGAAAAGTTTATTTTATACCCATGACGGCACATTCCCAAAAATCATGCTCACAGTCTGAGCAGTGGCTGAATTTTAACATCCACCCAGGCAGCAGCCTACAAAGAGAAAAGTCAGATTCCTTCCTATACAGTTAATGACAGACCAGAAAATGCCTTCCCTTCTCTTCAAGGCAGCACCAGATCCACCCCTCTGAAACGCAGGCACTGTTCACACAACACCCATCAGACTCATGCAGCTAAGCTGCATTCTTTTGGAATATTTAGGAATCATTCCCATTTAGGACTGTCCAATAATCTTCATTTTGCTTCACAAGGAAGACATAGGAAATAAAACTGAGATGCTGCTGTATGTTGAAGTTGGATGATTAATACGGTTTCTTCTGTACAGTACTGTGTAAATGTGAGTGGATAGAGTATACCTCATTGCAATTTTTTCCATCTATTTTTTCCAAAGATTATTTGCTTACATATATACATGTGTATGAGAAAACCTAAGTGGTACAGGTTTTAAAAGCAACACATCCTCTATTTTACAAATCTAGGCATTATAAAAGGGAAGAGTTAACAAAAAGCTGGTGGCAATAAACTCAGATTGGGCTGACAGAGGTGAAAAAGCAGGCAGAATTGCTAGAACAGCAAAAGCACACGTTTTCTCTTTCCATATTTGCTGGCAGTCAGAAATGCAGCATGCTACTGGTAAAGTGAATTTTTAAAATCACCATGACAATAGAAGATAATCTCAGTTTTTTTTCCTTTGTCGTGGGCCCTTTTAACACCAACCTACATGTAAAAACGTGTGAACTGTCATTTTTCTAAAGTGTTTGTAATTAGATGGTTTATGCTAGAAGACATAGATTGCTGTTAAGTATGTATGATTATTTTTTGCTTTGTATTATTCCATAAGAATCTGTGGATATTCAATTAAAATGAAACTAATCCTTAAGCAAAAATGCGTGCCCCTCTTTTTGTCAGTACCTTTCCTTTGGACTTTGGGCCCATGTGCAAAATACAATGAAAATTTACTTGAATGTTATTCCCTTGAATAAAGCAAGATAAAGCCCTTCCCAGTAACCACAACACTGCAAACTGAACCTCTCAGAATGGTTTTACTAAAGGAACTTCTGTGCTATCAGCATGGCATAGGGTCCTTCCACGTGGTTCTCTGTGTTAGGCTTTAGAGAAGGGTCATGGAAAATGCTTCCCTTCAATCTCTAACAGCTGGCACAGACCCCTATTTATTTCAAGTTTTTTAATTAATCTCACTTTTTTCTTTCTTTTTTGTTTATGTTTCTCTTCTATATCCTCATTGATAAAATGACTGGGAATTTGACTGTTAAACAAGAAAGAAAGAAAAGCCTTTTAAACAGAAAAAAACCTCTCTTATAAACAAGTATTTACAGGAAAATCATAGAACATCCCAAGCTGGGAGGGACCATGGAGGCTGGCTCCTGTCTCCACACAGGACCACCCAAAAATCAAACTATAAAATGTCTGAGATGTCTGATTTGAGTGCTTTTTAGATAGAACATTAGCATATTTCAACTAATGAATTGGAAATAAGAGTATATACAAGCCTAATCCCATAATAAGTATTACTGTGTTTGTCCTGTGAAATACTCAGGAAAAGAATTTTGGTTTAAATGACGACATATTCTTAGGGTTACTGTTTTGTGTATGTGTTTATGAAACTATTTTTTATTTTTTGCTGCGACTTCATTTTCATCAAAAAGCTTTACCCCAATCCTATTGTATGTACAATGTTGTAAGAGTTTGTAGAACGAACTGCAATGCCATGTTTTCAACGTGACATTTGGAGCCTTGGATTGAGTTTGTGTTGGCAATAATAATGTTGTGGGCACTTGTTGTTCAGGGCAGTCCCAGATGTGCAGCAGCAGCGTGCTGGTGACCCCGGGCAAGGTGCCATAAAACCCTGCACTCCCTCACTTTGGCAGTGCCCTGATGTAGGCACATGTTACTGGGTTATGAATGAGGCACTTCTAGAACATTCCAGTTGGCTTACAGCAAAATGCCACGACCGTGAGTGGTGTGTCACGGAGGAATCTGGCCAGTGCTGGCAAAGAGAGGCAGGGAGCTCTGGCTGAGCTATGCCAAAACCCCTACTCCAAGCACAAAGAATGCAACCAACAGAGCAAAGTTCAAAAGCTCATCATGTTATGACTGCCCCATAACACAGCAGCAGGATTAACTGCTACGCTGCCAAACAATAACATTTCCCCATCAGAAGACGAGATGTCCTTCCACAAAAAACAACCCAACACACCCTTTGCTCAGCTTTCACCACCATTTTCCATCAGCCACGTTACATTCCTCTGTCTGACTGGCTGCAGGTTTATCCCATTGTTTTCACTTCACAGTGTTTAAAAGCCAAGAATATTGGAAGAGCAGTTTTGAAGGACCTCTGCAGCAAGCTGTCTGCAGTTAAAAAGATAGAGGAGAGGGGCTGGAAAAAGCAGAAGTTTGTAGATGTATTAAGATCTTACATTGTGGGTTTGAGAGTTTCTGGCAGAACAGGAGGAAAAAGTTGAAGATGGATTCTCTCCTGCTCTCACCACCCCTTAATTTACCAGGGCTGAGTTTTTCCTTAAGCACATACCTGCAAACCTCTGCCACAGTGCTTTGTGTTGGATGCTGTGCAAATCCTGTGAGCTGGGTCTGCTCTGAGCGTTCTGCCAGATATGGCCCCTTCAATCCACGTGGTGGAACCTATGAGAAAGATCAACAGCAGAATTTAATTTGAAAAAAATACAGAAAAGTTCCGTGAACGTTTGGGCACAACTCTCATGCAACTGCAGTTAGTTTCCATTGCTTATTTTCTTTGAATTAGGTGCCTAAAACTCACCTAAATCGCATGCTGCCTTTATGTATCTCACATTTATTCCACCATCAGCTCTCATTTTAAGTCAGAAAAAAACCAAAGCTTGTAACATTACTATATTGTATGATGAAAAAAAAAAAAAAGCTTGTATTTCCTCCAAAACAAAACCAATTTCCTCCGAGACCTCAGTTTCACAGTTTGAATGAAGTCAGAATTTCCTGCTCCCTCTCTCCTGACACCTCCTCTGTCACGAGAGCTGTGAGCTCAGTTACCCACGTGGAAATCTGTTCCCTACATGTGTGTTACGTGACTTCTTCACATGACTGATGTTCCTCAATGAAGCAATACTCAGCAACGTGCTAATTACAGCAGAGGCTGTTCTGTGGTCTTTGCCATCATTGCTAATTATGATGCAACAGACAGAAAATGAGATCCTCTGCTGAAAATAATCAGACTCATCTTTAAACAATTAACCTCAACACTTTAGATGGGATTCATTTCACCTAATTCTATCAATCTAAAAATCAGATATTGAGTCTAAATCAGTTTTACGTTCCCTCTACTGTTGATGAAAAGAGAAAGGGATGATTTCACCTGCCAGGATGGGATGAATCACTGTGGTGGTGCCTCTCTCTCTCCCCTGACAAAAAGATGCAGTTCACATCTCCCCGTGCACTACGCCCAGATCTTTATGCAGCCAGTTAAATGAATCATACCCTAAGGGAGGAAAATGAAGCGATAATACGAGTGGAAAAAAAGAAAGTGATGGAACATTCCTTCCTATTTTAGCACACAGGAGTTCAGGACTTTGATCACCCAACCTGTCACCTCAGGTTAACTCTGAGGATGTTGGAGACTTTTTGTTTACTCAACCTTTTGTTTAACAACCCAGTATGATCAAAAGCCGTCGGTTTTGCTGAGTGACCTAAGAATGGAGATTAACAGAGGAGTGCTGGCTGAAGAGCTGGGTGTTTAGAAGAGATCTGAAGCAGGAAAGCAGGCCAAAACATTCCAGTTCAACTTCATCTCAGATCAGTTGCTTTTTGTTTTTATTCAGTCATCGAACAGCCAGAATGGAAAATTGTCAGTCTCTAGATAAGAGTCAGCAACGGCAAACGTGAGCTGTAAGAATAAGGTTTTGTGTCTGGAAGGGAAAGGACAGATAGATCACAGGTAGAAGCTGGACAATCCCCCCATCCTCCCCAGACAACCTACAGCTTCCCAGATCTGGGTAACTCCAACATCAGGCAAAGGACAGCCACTATTTTCACATCATAACACTACATTTTTACTTTTTTTTTTAAAATTCTTAAAACATCCAAAGTTCTGTTTCCTTATTTCTTTTATTTTGATTGCTGTTAGTATGTCAACATGCCATTAAATCAATCACGGTTAACGATTAATCACTGTATCATCATCAACTATGTTCTAAACACCAAATATAGACTCCTGGAAAAGACCACATTCCCCAAAAAAATACGTTTGAAAAAACATTTCTTTACATTTACTTAAGAGTTCAAAGGCCATCAACTCTTTGTGCATTACAAAGCAGCCATTATTTACCTGATAAATGGAGAATATTCTTTTACATGGGGCCCATAGGTCTAAATGGGATGTTAGGCTGGCAATGTTCATTTTTTTTAGATGTAGCTTTTCAAGTATGTCTATTTTCACGTATATTTTTTTTCAAATCAAACTAGAAATAAATGAAACATACACGTATCATCAAAAGGGTGATTTTTTTTTTTTGCTAAATTCATTATATCAGGAACGTGAGTTGTTTTAGCAAATTCTTATAGAAAACCACCAGCCTGAGGCAGTCATTCAGCATGGGAAATGTAAATGCGGGCACTGCGTGTGACCAACTTCAACTGACTGCAAACAAAAAGAAGAGACATGATGAGAATGATGGGTCGGAGCACGGCGTTGCTCTCAAGTTTTGACTAAAATTGAAGGACAGTGCCCTCTCTTTCTGTATGTTTAACAACAAAAACAGTCTTACATCCATCAGAAGTACATTGGGATCCCTCTCCCCTGATGTTGGCCACCTGAGAGCTGCACCATAGCCTGAATCCATGGGCTCCTCCAGGACAGAGCTGCTCTGTGGGCTCCTCCAGGCAGCACCTTGCAGCTGGGGCAGATGCAGCCCATGCCCCTGGGAGGAGATCAGAAGGACAAGGATTAACCCTGAACGTCCATTGATACATGGAACAGGAGGGAGCTGCAGATCCCATACCACACATGGCCCTGAGGGCAGGCGGTTCAGCCTGGAACCCAAACCAGAGAGCAAAAAAAGGGCTCTGCTACTGTTTGAAAGTGCTTCTGCTTTGCTACTGCTGGCTGTGCAACGTGTAGCAGGGTGCAGACCAGCACTGACACAGCTGCCCAGTGACACCATCTGGCATCTTTTCACAAATTTATGCTGCAATTGTTACCCGGCACCACACAGATACAAAATAGGAACATTCCTTGCATACCCTGCTCCTCTTCAGGGCCATTCCCACCCATCCCACAAAGGAGTTCCTCCTATAGGGCCACTGAAACCCAAAGGAGCTCCCTCCTTGGAGCACTGTGATCACCACATGCTTCATTCCGGCTCAGTGTGGAGTGTGGGGAACAAAACAACTGCAGAACTCAACACTCTGGGAATAAAGAACTTAGAGCAATTTCTACACCTCTGATTGGAGTTGTGTAAAATCAAGTTGGCTGCCTTTGGGCTCCAGTTTTCCTTTCCCCCCCAGCCTTCACATCACCATAACCTGTTCCTTTAACACCGACCCCTTCTCCACTCACTCCGTGCCCCATCACTTTCCCTCCCTCCTGGATACTTTTCCTGCCTCGCTCCCAAACCCCCCAGCACCGACACGCCGCACTATTTCCACCCACGTTTCCCCACGTGCTTTTCTCAGCTGCTCCCACCTCACCCAGGCTCTCAGACCATGCCCTGCTCCACGCCACCAGCACCCTTCTGCCACCCAGGGCAGAGCAGGGTCAGCTGCAGCCACTGCAGAAAATGTCACCGCTGGCGGTGGCAGCTCCTGGCTGGGAGCCAGCCCGCGTGTCCCCGGGACAGGGAGCCAGCTAGCGTTATCGCACTGAGGCTTGCTATCCCCCTAGCCTGATTTTTTTTTGCTGTTTGAGTTACAAGCAGTGAACTCCTGCTTCACTTCTCCCATTCGCTCACCTCGTCTTTGCGAAAAGCAAAATCTGCCTTCTTCCAAAGGGGTACGAAGGTTTTGGCACTACTGAGTGCCTGCAAAGACGTGGAGGAAGGCTCTCAGCAGCTCAACTTCGTGTTCTGGAAAGCAGAAAGAGACCCACAACGTAAAAACTCCCATGCAAAAGTCACCATCATTTCCCTGCCTGCTTATTTGTTAGCCGGAACCTTGGCGTAACCTTGATCACACCAGGCAATGCCTTGTGACCAGGGAGGGATGCAAAGTCTGAATTATGACTCATTTATTCTAAAGTAATATTCAGGGTCAGGGGGTGTAATAAACCCGAATTCTCCCAGGAAAACAAAGCAACAAATGCTCCATGCATACTAAACTACCCTTTGCCAGATTCATCTCAGCTTCGACGAAGATTAACATTAAACTTTTAGTAAACGTTCGTGTTCTAAAAATAACAGAGGAGAGGGAACATTTTCTGTCTTTGAAGCACGCTGCTGAATGGTGTTTGTATGGGTGAAGTGTCGAGCAGATAACGTATCTGCAGGATAAACAGGCACAAAACAGGGAACTTTCAGATGAGCAACACGTAACTCACGGAGAAACGCGGCCAGCGTAACTTGCTAAAAAAAGCCTTTGTGAACCCTTGGCATTTGCATAGACATTTTTACAGGTTGGGTGAAGTTTTTGCTGCTGGGAAGTCACCATGCGTTTCAGACCGTTTCCTGCAAGGGGCCCTTTGGGGTGTGAGGAGCAGACAGCTGGGATGCCTGCGATCCCCCATGGCAGCGGGCACCTGCCAGCACCCAGCGCTGCAGCAGATCTGAGGCTGCTCAGGAATCTGAGAATCTGAGAATCTGAGCTATGGGGGCGAAAATTACTTCGCTGGATGTTTTGTGCATGATTGTGCATACAGGAAACCACGACGAGGGGCTTAGCAAATGCAGGGGAAGGCAGACATGTCCACAGGGCACTGGGGGAATGTGAAGAAAAGGTTTTAAAACAAGCTCTTATGCTGGGTGCTATGTGAACAAGGTTTGGAACTGTGAGGGGAAAAAAAAAAAGCCTTTTGTCCTTCATTTCTCTGTTTTTCAGGAAAAAAAAAACAACACAGTTTTTACATTCTGCATAGAGATGGTGGAACTTGACTGTTTTGGATTTCAGTGATCCCAAACAACTCAGCCAAACACCGTTGCTAACTGCAGCAACAATTTTCTCTTGTTACCAATCCTATAACTGCATCATTTCTTTTGATGCACCTTAGGCCAAATACTCAGTTTTCGATGTAAAATCCCAAATCCTGGTTCTGAAGCACACGCAGGTTATCAAACACAGCAGGGCAGAATGCAACTTCCACTCACCCAGTGGATGGCATGTTCCAAAAACATTTGGGTTAGCACAACCCCAGTGTAAAGAGGAGTGGATCAAGGGAGCTGACACCAGAGTCCCCTCCTGACTGCTGCACAGCCCCCCAGGAGCCGGCTGCCACACAAAGGTCAAACACGGTAAAATAAACACTAATGCAACACAGTTTGCTTTCTTAACCAAGGCACCTTCCTAGCTCGTGGACAGGAGAGAAACACAGCAAAGGGCACAAAAACACGGCTCTGTTAGCACAGAGTTAACCTTAGGTCGAATTCTCGGTGCCAGTTGGCATTGCCCCACTTTGGTGCATGACAACAACTGACACCAGCTGGGAGGATGGAGGATGCCACCACACTCTGCAGTGGGCAGTGCTGGAAACCCATCTTCCCCATGGCCACCTCTCACCCATGCTCGAGAACCCCAGCTCCCAGTTTCTCTGGAGCATCCATTTTGCACAGCTGCCTCAGTGAGATGGCAACGAAAGCACAGCTTGCAGGTGAGGCCTCCAGAAAGTCAGATATTGTGCTATCATTGACAATAAGAATTAGAGTGAAAACAGAATTAACGCATTATAATAGATCACTCTCCATAATCGCATTCATAAACTCACCAGGCTCTCTCTCAAAAACAATTTCACCCCTTGCCTCCAATACCTTCACTGCCACACTGCCAGCATCCAGCACCTCTGGCAGTTTCTGAACTTCTGCTGATTTGCAGCCCACATTTACCTCTGATCAGCTCATTTCATCAAGGCACCAGACCTCAAGCTTACGGCTGATGAGGGTGATGGAGCCATTAAGAGCTGCAGGGAGATGTGATGCCTTGACTGGATCAGCAGCTACAGCTGGGGAGGCACAACCAAGCTGTCAGGTCACACACCTTTCTCCAGGCCAAAACAGAAAAATGCAAGTTAAATACAGCTTGGAAGCAGTTCTGAAAAAACTTGATGCCACATCACTGCCCGTTTTGAGAAAAAAGTATCATTGGTATCTGCAAAGTACTGGGGATGTTAAAGAGATGTGAGATATAAAGTGATGGAGTACACCATGAGCCCAAGGAGTGCCATTAAACTGCCAGGATTAAGATGATCTCTGTTCTCCTACAGAGCAGCAGCTTGGATTTTGGTCTGTCAGCAGCTGAAAAGCTCAGGGGACAGTGCTTTGTAGCAATGAAATGCAACAAAAATAATAACACAAAAATAATAATAAATTAACATCTAGACTGGAGCTTCCTTTTACTGTTCTGAGCATGGTGAAAATCACCCCCAGACCACAACAGTTTGTGAACCCGTTGCATCTACCCCAACCAAGGGCTGCTGCAAGCCCTGTGTTGCAGCAGCACATTGCATGCTGCAGGTGTGCATTAGTGCACGAGCACCGTGCAAGAATCAGCTCTGCAGACTGCAAGAGTGCAGGGAAAAGGAAAAAGACAGCACACATTGGTACATGTACATATCTCCATCACTGAGCTGTTCATTATTTTGCAAACCCACGTGTGGCCAGGGACCACGAAGCATGCCTTTAATGCTGCACAATGCTGTGTTTATAAAAATAAAGAATAAAGGCACAGAAATGGTGATTTAAGCTCTGTTAGACCAGACTGTGTCAGAGTGCATGGGGTGTAATTCACATCACTGTGCTCATCTGAAGAAAAAAATAAATCAGAACTGCTGCTGACTCTGCTTTACCCAACACACCTCAATGCTTTTGGAAGCAGCTGAAATAATTTAAATGGCAGGGCAGGTTCTACACACGGATTTGTGGTTGGGAGGTTTTTATCCAAGTAAGAAGTTCTTCAGGTGCAGATGGAGCTGGAACACCTTAAAATGCCACTTTGCAGGAGTAAATGTGGAGAAGGAAAATAGCACACCTGTGTGTATGCGTGAAAAAGAAGCCCCAGGATCCAAATGTCTCTCCTGGAGTTTTAAAGGGGGATGGAGTGGTGGGTTTATTGGGCTTACCCATAGATTTATTGGGTTTACCATGGATTTACTGGGTTTACTCTGCATATTCCTTTCTCTGAACAGAGAAAAAGCAGAACAAATGTTTTCATTCCCACACTTTCCCTATCAGAAACTTAAAGAAACAAAAAATCCCTCCTCCTCGCGTTCCTGGGTGCATCTAAAATAACCAGACAGGAATTGGGAAAACAAAGAGGACGGCAGAGAGCAAGTCCGAATTCAAGGAAAACCACAGCCATTGTGCTGTACCCACACACCTCCATCCCCTTCCCCAAGGAAACGTAAAAAAGGGGCTGACATTTCCCCCTGCCCCATTCCTAATTTAGGCAAAGGCCGCGTTTGCCAGCACTATTTATATCGGGGCCGCGGTGCAGGGCACGACAGGTGCAGGGCCGCGCGCATGACCCCACGCTCCGCCACCGCCATTGGTCGCTGCAGGCCCCAAAATATGGCCCTGGGGGCTGACGAGAGGCATCGGGTTGGGGCGGGGAAACGCGGCCGGGCGCTATAAATCGCGGCCGAGCCGCCCTTTTCCTCAATGGAATAGCAGAGCAGGGCTGAGGGGAGCGGGGGGAAGGAAGGAGCTCGGAGCAGTCGCTCAGCGCAGCCCGGCTGCTGTGTTTATNGGGTTCTGTAGGGGACAGCGCGGGGTCTGGGGGTTCTGTACGGCGTTCTGTGGGTGATGGTGTGGGGTTCTGGGGGCTGTATAGGTGACAGTACAGCATCTTGGGGTTCTGTGGGTGATGGTGTGGGGTNCACATTCCTGCTGAGGAAGCGGCTTGGGGAGATGAAGTACATCATAGGCATCGGGGGGTGAGTGCTGGTGTGCGCAGGGGTGGGGGG
>WBMW01000132.1:180823-191244 GCA_013396635.1 Penelope pileata
TGGGATCGCCACCCCCCCCCCCCTCCTCTTGCTTTTCAGGGTCTCAGAAGGCCTGAAGGACCCCTGTACAGATCGATGTAAATACTACTTAGACTGAAGTCAGAGTTAGGGTTTATTTGTGTAAGCTCTTGTGCTGTCCTTTGGAAAGTACCTTTTGTATATAATTGAGAAATGAAGATAACTTATTTACAACCGCGACGGACAGGATTTTTTAATTTTCTTATTTTATATTCCACTGGCTTAAACATAAGTTGAAAATGCATTTTCATAATGGAACAAGAACGGAAAACAACTGACTCCTGCTTATAGGCTTCTGCAGATACTAAGCCTTTATGTAATGGCTTCCTTGTAACATCATCTCAAATTCAGTAAAAACCAATTTAAAATCTCTTTTCTGAGCTAACATACGTCGATCACCTTTTCTGTAGTAGGAACAGGCACACACCACCCCCAGTATGACAGCAGCCCACATTTTCCACTCAGCATTTGACATTTTGTGCTGCAGCCCTGGACATACCTGTGCAGCCTCAGCCTGGTTTGGGCTGGGGGTGGTAACTGGAGCCTGGAAACCCCGTTCAGACATCCAGCAAGGACGAGAGCCTCAGCAGTGATCACAGGAGGGGAACAGCACTGCAGATATTTTTAAATCCCTTTTGTGAGCTCAGTTTTATGTCAGCCTCAGCTTGTCTGCGTTCCTAGCTTTATGCTCTCAAAACCAATTAGCGCACAGAGATAGCGTGGCCCACTTCACAGAACTGCAGTGTTCCCAGGGCGAGAGGTTTGGACACAAGCCTGTGTTTCTGCCCTCTGCCATCCAGACAAGAAAGCTGTGTCCTACATCCTCCAGCCAGGTGAACTTTGAGAGGTGAAAACTGCTGTGTTTCTGAATTTAAAATCCAGAAGGTAAATCGGTGGCGTTCCTCAGGGAATGAGAGAAGCAGCTTCCCATCAAGGTTATGCTTTTAGGAAACTCTTCTCTGAAATTGCTACAGAAATGCCATCCTAATTTTAGATTACAACAAACAGCAATGAAACGTGTCCTTTTGCAGCTCCAGTGAGTTTACTGAGAGACCTCCAGCAACGTGAACGGGAGGGAGGTGGTCACAGCACTGCATTCCTGCAGAGCACCCAGGCAGGCCCAGCACCCTGCGTTAGGACAAACCCTGCAGCACGGTGAAAGGGCTCTGGTCTCTGTTCTAAGAGCACCCAGCTCACCCATGTCCTTCCTTCCAGCAGAACTCTAAACAAGCTACCAGGGGAAGGGGCTTGTTCTGTTGGTAGGCTTCTTCTCAATATTACAGCTAGCTAAAAAAGCCTTCCACCCCCAAAGCAAGACAGCATGAAAGAGAAGGAATGGCAAACACAAGCACAGTGCTGGAATACGCGGTGATACAGAGCGTAGCATCACCTAGAGGGGCACAGCTACAGGAAGGAACAGGGGGAATTGTTCCTGAAGCAGAACCGAGCAGCAGACCTTTATCCTCCCAACCATCATCACATGCTCTGAGGCCTTTGAGAGCAACAAGCCCGAGCTCCCTCCTCCGGGACCCGTGTGAGGCTTTTAGGCAGACGCATTAGCGGAGCGCTGACCCCGCCAGCGAGCCCTGCAGCATGATGGTGAGCTCTGTGCAAAACGCACTCCTGTCTTCATCCCATCTTTTGGTCACAGCACTGCAATGACAGCATGGGGACAGCCACTGTGCTGGCCTTGGCTGCTGGCTGGTCTGAGCTAAGAATAAACCCCACAGTTCCCTAAGCCCTAAAAAACTGGGCTTCAATACAGCGGTGAGATAGGTGAGCACGTTGAGAGCTGGCAGCCAGCTATCAAAATACCCCGGCTAAAGATAGGGAGTGCCATTAAAGTGATGAAGCAAAGCATGTGCAGCACACCACGCGTCGATGTTCATGATGGTAAAGTACAAAACCCCTCACGTGGGATGAGCACGGTGATCTTTTGGGCACCGAAATAACTCGGCCATGGGGTCAGCACCGCTCCCTTCAGCAGGTTTGGGGCATGCCTTAATTAGAAACATCATTCCAGAAGTGCCACAGATTGGCAAGAAGTCACCCCAAAATCACCAAAGCTGTCTCAGTGTTCTAAATGCCTGCTTGGGGCAGCCAGAAGGGAGAGCAGCGGCAATGACAAGCGGATACTGCTGGCACCCAGGCTATAAAAAGGCAGATTTCCTCCTGTGCCTGCTCCCTGCGTGCCTGGAGAGACCCACGAAACTATAATTACACTGTTACATGGCGGGGCACTCTTGTCAATGGCAAACCTGAGGAATGTCTGGGCCGGGGACAGTGAGCTGGGACGTGTCACTGATACCTTGTAAGTCCATTCCACATTGTTACATGGAGCATTTCCCACAGATCAGCTGCAGACTTGCTTGCTGATGGAAAAAAGCAGCCCCGCTCCCAGCGGTATTTGGCACAGGAGAGGCTCCATAAGGGTTCCCCCGTGTGAACAGATCCGCTCAGCCCTCGCCTGATAAGCCCCATAATGCCATTTTGTCCTCAGGAAGGGGACTAGACTCTTCAAGCTGTCCTCTAGGACACAAGAACCTCAAAAAATGCACTTCTGTGTTCCCTGCTGGCATGGCTCTAACCTAGCCCAGCCCAACCTCACTGCTCTGCAAAGGGGACCAAAGCATCACAGCCCCATGTCTCACAGAGCAGAAACCTGGGGAGAATCACAGCCCCACATTTCCGAGAGCCATCCTGGAAACTTCAGTTCCTATAACATTTAGAAGTTCCTATAGCATTTAGTATATAGCAGTAACTGAGTCCCCTAAGCATTCACCTCCTGGATGTTCTCTCCGCAGTAAATCCTCCAGCACTGTGCAGGGTGGGTTTTTTCCCTCATCTTTACACTGCAACACTGCTGAACTTGTGCCAGCACACTGCAGCTTAAAACCCTACAGCAGGTCACCCTGTGTGCAGGGCAACAGAAACACCCCAAATTCTGGTTTTTCCAAAGTTTCAGTGATATCTCGTGTATAGGCAGAGGGGGAGCTCCCTCTGGGAGCAGGGGCTGGGATTTATCACCAGGAGCCTTTGGGGACCCTGAAACTGACACCCAGCACGGCAGGTGCCAGGGCAGCCTTAGCACTATGTGAACTTTGCCCAGCTTGGGAACAGCTGTTGCTATAGGATTTCCATACATCTTTTCGCACACTGGCTCTGGTGACAAATAGGCCACGCAAGAGCAGATTAAATGCAGTGGCCTCTGGCTGGCAGCACCCAAACTTCAGCTTTGGTGCAAAGGGAGCGAGCGGGGACAGGGCTAGGGACTGTCCTCTGCCCTGGAGGGACCCCAAACCCCTCAACTAAAAGCAAACCTGGGCAGAAGGCAGTCTGTGCCGATAGCCTGCAACCAGGCTGAGGGAAATGAGCGTTTGTTCACATCCACAGACCTGGGTGCCCGAGCGGGGTCCTTGGCCCCATCCTTGTGAACACAGAGCCAAGTGGCAGAGGTGCCAGGGGGCACCTGTACCCCTAACACATGGCACCCAAAAAGCAGCCAGCCTCGTCCCCGCTGCGAGCTGAGCCACGAGGGCCCTGGCACATGGGCACCACCAGCCTGGCTATCCCCAGCTGCCTTCCCCAGTGCTGAATTTCCTTGGCCGGGCTCCAGAGCTGCCACGGTGTCACCTTTCCCCATGGGGGGAGAGCTGCCCCGCACCGGGGCCAGCGAGGGGAACTGGGGCCAAGCCACAGCCTTGCCAAGGGGCCCCCAGCACCGCCATGGCCACCTCGCTGCCACACAGCACCGGGAGCACCTGAGGAGAGGGCTGAGGGCGGTGTGCCTGCAGCCAGGCCTCACGTCAGGGTCACCCTGATCCCCGCCATCTGTGGGGCCCACGGCACCGTTCCTGCCCCGCTGCCACCCGCCCTGCCCCGCACATGGGGACGCTGCCAGCCACGCGGTCACGTTGTCACCCCCCGGCCTAAAATTATCGCCCGGCCGCATGCCCCGCAGGTTGGGACGAAACCGACACCCCGCAGGCACGTCAATGGGCACGTGGCACGTCCCCATGGCACAGCCATGTCCTGTGCTCCCAGGGAGCCTCAGGTGGCCCCAGGGGGCACTGAGCCCAGGGGTCTGGGCTTGTACCTGGCCTAACGTGGCCGGATCCAGACACCGCTGCCCCAGGGTGCTCGGGAGCTGAGGGCCATCCGCCATCCGCTTGGAGGAGGATTTGGCCGCTGATTCCCCCAGATCGAATTCAGCGCTGCCTTGGCTGCATCTCCGAGACCGTGGGCAGCCGGAAAGCCCTCGGTGCTCCCAGCGGAAACCCATCCCCGTCCCCTGCCTGCCCACAGAGTGCCACCGCTTTGGGACCCTCCTCAAAGCCTTCCCCACACCCCTCCCCAATTCCACAGTGCACCCCAAACCTCCCATTCCCAAGACCTCCCCCACACCTTCCCTGGACCCCACAAACCCCCCCAGGGAGCTCACTTCCAATGCTAAGAGGGCCCCAAAAGCCTTTCCCCTCCCAAATTACCAAAATCCCTCCTCAGAGGGAGCACCAAGCCAGCCCAGGGACGCTTCCCCCACACACCATGCCCACGCTCCCTCTCTGCCACCCCAACCCCATTGTCCCACAGCAGGGGCCAGGGTACAGAAACCTTTATTTTGTTAAAAGGGAACTGAGAGCTGCACCCAGATGGGCAGGAAGGGCTGCAGAGCCAACGGCCTCGCAGGCAGACAGGGCCAGAGGAACATTTTGGGGGCAGAAAGGGCCAGGGGGGCACCTCCGGGCTTCCCTTAGGCATGGCCCCATGCCCACCACACAGGCAGGTCGCTCCCAGGCTGCCAGGACCTGAGGAGGGCTGGGGGCCAGGACCATGCTGGGGGGACCCTCTGCAGAGGCTGGGGCTGGCTCCAGCCCCCAGGGCCACGTAGGGATGGGTCTTTGGTCACATCTCAGTGCAGGGGGGGCTCTTCTGTGCCCAGATTCAAAAGCTGAATGAGCTGCAAGCAGCCCCCATTCTCCCCCAAGGGAGCAGTGATGAGTGGGAACAAAATGAAGGGAAATCCATGTTTTTCCTTCCCATCACTGCAGGCCCCAGCTGAGGGGGTGAAGGCAGGACTGGGCAGAAGCCACCACAGCCGCTGAGAAACACACGAGAAGGCCACACGGAGCCATGAACCTCACTGGCACCTCAGGCACAGCCCAGGGAGGGCCCAGGAGAAGGCACAAGAGAAGGGGGAAGAGACCAACCCAAGAGGGTTTGGCCAATTCCCCCCCAGTTGGGCAAACTGTGAGCTTCCGAGCACTTTGGGCAGACACGTTGAGGGGAGCACAGCCCCACAGGCAGCCGAAGGCCCCGGGAGGAGCTCATCACAGGGCAGACCTGGTGCCCGGCCTCCAGGAGAGCAGAGCACAGCCCTGTGAGCCCCCCCAGCGGGGTGAGAGCAGCCCCAAGGGCTGGGGGCTGCAAAAGTGCACGGCCCCAGAGCATCACAGAGACACAGGGGAGAGGAGCGGGCCCCAGCTGGGGGCCCAGTGAGGGGGGAGCACCTGGATCAAGCACAGGGGAGCATGCAGGCAGCAAGCGAAGCAAGAGCCGCACACAGAAAGCCAAAAGGGCACAGCTCCGGGCCCCAAGCACCCCGGGGTGGGGTCTCCCGGGACACACAGCTGCCCGCATGCCAGCGGTCTGTCAGAGCACGCTCGTGATCCCTTTGCTGTGGTCCCACAAATCCACACCCATCGCTGCCGCACATCTGAGTGGGGACAGACCCGGGTCCGGGCAGCTGGGGGAAAAGCAGAAGGGGTCAGAAAGTCAGGCAGACACTGGGGACAGTCACTGAAGGCTCTCGCTGGACCGGCTCCTCAGGCAAGCAAGGGGCAGAGCCACCGAGGTCCCTTCAGCTCTGCCCCCTGCTTGGGGACAAACGAGGGACGATGGCACACCCGAGGGCAGCCAGGCTGAGGCAGCACCACACGCCGGACCCGTGCTCCTCCGGCAGCCACGCGCCTACACTAAAAGCCGCTGCGATCTGCTACTACTGAGGCCAGCGAAGTTGCTCCAGACAAGCAAAGCTCAGCCCTGGGGGCCGGTGTCCCTCCCCACGGGCCCCGCGTGTTCCCCCAGCCCCACCAGCACCTAGCGGATGCTGCCATCTCCCTCGCCACTCTGCAGCTTCTCCCTCTCGATGGACCACACCAGCTCCTGCACAAACTTCATCTCCGAGGCCACCTGCTTGGCCAGCGCCTCGTAGTGGTTCTCCAGCTTCCGGTAGCGCCTCTTGAGCCCGTTGGCCACCTGCAGCACGCCCTTGGTCTCCTCCTGCGTCTGCTTCTTGAGGGTCTCCGTCTTCTGCAGCTCCTGCCGGATCTGGCGGAGGTCCTGGCTGATGCTCTCGTTCTCCTCCTTGTACCACGACTCCTTCTCCTCGTAGATGGACAGCAGGGCCTCGATGTCCTCCTGGAAGGACTTCTTGTTCCTCTCCAGCTCCCGGAGGCTCTCCTCAGCCGCGGCCACCTCCTCCATGACCTTGGAGAAGCGCTCGAAGTTGATGTAGGTGTTGTTGGGCGGCATGCTGGAGTGGGATTTGATGGTGTACTCCTTCAGGCGCGTGGTCTTCAGGCGGCGGCGCTCGGGCTTCTTGCCGTTGTCTTCGTTGCGGACGTTCCTCCTCTTGATCACCTGCGGAGAGGGACAGCCATGATGTGGGGCCCGGCCAGGACAGCGGGACAGGGACCACCCGCCCATTCCTCCCAGGGCACCGCAGTAGGATCAAATCAACCCCAAAGGGCTGGAGGAGCAGCCTGGAGCTGCAGGCACACAAACCTCCTCCCCCAGACCTCCTGGGGATTCGACACCCAGAACACCACCTCGTTAACTCCATACCTTAATCCAAGGGTGCTCCAGGCTCTGAGCTATCGTCATCCGCTTCCTGCAACGACAGCAAGGCTGCGATCAGAGGGACTGCCTGGATGCTTGGGTCAGCCCTCGATTCACTGCTTTCTCAGAAACCCAATTCCCTCCTTTTCAGCTGCTGCAGCCACAGAGACAACGCCAGCCTGGCACAATCAACCCCATGCTGACATGGGGCAGAGACTTTGGATTCAAGATGCCTGGCAGCACTGAGTCCTACAGCCAGCAGGAAGCAAAGACTGAAGGGGAAGAGGGGAATAAATGGGATTTTAAACAACCAGCACAACAGGGATGAACAAAGGTGGCAGCGGGCAGCACATCAGGCTCAGAGCCAAACCCGACTGTGGCAGGAGGAGAGCAGAGGGGGGGCTGCCTGTACCCAGCCAGCAGGGATCAGCCCCTCTCCTCGGTCAATCCCCGCTGTCTGCTCCCTGCCTCTCACTTGGGATCCTTGACGAGCAGACGCCGGATGAAGTCCTTGGCCAGCTCACTGGTGTTGCTGAAATACTCCTCGTCGAAGTCGTAGTTCACAGCAGATATGTTGGTCAGTGTCTCTTGCTTTGTTTCCCCCAGGAAGGGGGAGGCTCCACTCAGCCTGTGGTGAGAGAAGGGTGTGACACCCAAAGAAGGTGACAGCAGGGGACACCGAGTCCCCATTCACAGAGCCCCTGACCCCCAAACCCTCGATACTCACAGGATGTAAGTGATGACCCCAATGCTCCTGGAAGAGAGAAGAGGAGGTCACAGCCCTGCCAAGTCCCTTTTCCCCCTGTGCTGGCTGAGCTGCGTGGCACAGGGGGGATGCACTGGCCTGGCCCTGCCCTGGTCCCTCCGAGCAGTGCGGTGGGGATGGCACCAGGGCTGGCACACGGCCTGCCTGAGGGCTGATGTGACCCATGGGGGACTCACTCACCACATGTCAGCCTCCAGCCCCAGGGGTTCGTAGTTCACAATTTCTGGTGCTGTAGAAAGAAAGAGTGGGAAAAAATTACTCTGGGGAAAAAAAATAAATCCCCATGAAGGCATTCAGGCATTCATCCCCTGCCTGGCCACTCCCTCCAGAGCACCAGGGGAGATGCACGGGGCACCCAGCTCTGCCCGACAGCTCCCCACATCGCAGGGCACCCAGGGATGTGGGGGCTGGGAGGCCACAGGTTCAGGCACTGAAGCCCTCACTGTGTAAAGTCACAGAATCCTGCAGATGGGTGGAGAGGGAGGGAGGGAGCAGGGACCCTGCTGTGTGCTCGGATGGTGAATGCCACCGCTGTGTGACAGACCTCTGGCTGCTTCGCTCACCTCCCAGAAAGACAACAGAGAGCTGAGGGCCTCCAACACCCCCTCCATCCCCAACCCATGGGGTATCTCTGCAGGATTAAGCCAAAATTTCAGAGCCCAGAGAATCCCCACACAGACAACGCCTGCAGAGCCTCACCCACAAACTCTGGGGTCCCAAAAATGTTCTTGAACTCGTTCCCAGCTTCGATCTTGTGGGCGATCCCAAAGTCGATGAGTTTGATGCGAGGGTTTGGCGCGTTCTTGTCCAGCAGCATGATGTTCTCTGGCTGCAGGGGAACAGCAGCAGCATTTATAACCCTGCTCGCACCAGCTCCTGGCCATGTGCTCACCCACAGCCCTGGGCAGCCCTCCCTGGTCACTTCTCTTGCACTAGGACTGCAAACACGCATCAGTGTGACAGATAAGTTGGGAAATCAGCAGAGCAAACCTGACTGCTCCACAGCACAAGCGGAAGTCAGCCTGGATGTTCACCGCCCCCCAAACACTGACCATGAGGTGTTGCCATGAGCCAGCAGCGTGCCCTGGGGGCCAAGAGGACCAACGGTGCCCTGGGGAGCACTGCACAGAGCGGGGCTGCAGGGAGAGGGGCTGCTCCTCCCCTCTGCTCTGCCCTGGGGAGGCCCCAGCTGCAGCCCCGGGCCCAGCGCTGGGTCCCCAGCTCCAGGCAGATGGGAACTGGGGAGAGCCCCGCGCAGGGGGCAGGGATGGGGGGGCCTGGAGCATCTCCTGGTGGAGAAAGGCTGAGAGCCCCGGGGCTGTGCAGGTGGGGAAGGGAAGGCTGAGGGGATCTGCTCGGTGCTGCTCCAGCTCTGCAGGGCGAGGGTAGGAGGATGGGCTGGGCTTTAGGAGGGGATTGGACTGGAGGATCTTCAGAGACCCCTTCCAACCTCCAGCGTTCAGTGAGGTTCTCCCACCCCCAGGACCTCACCTTCAAGTCGAAGTGGGCGATGCGCTTGGAGTGCAGGTAGTGCACCCCGTCCAGGATCTGCTTGAGGAACTGCGTGGCCTCCTCCTCCGTCAGGGACTCCTTCTCGGCCAGGAAGTCAAAGAGCTCTCCGCCTGAGACCAGCTCCAGGATCAGCACCACGTCCGTTTTGTTCTCGAAGATGTCGTGCAGCGTGATGATGTTGGGGTGCTGGATCTCCCGCAGGATGTCCACCTCCCTCTCGATCTCCTCCCGGCTCACGCCCCGGCGGCTCGACGACAGCCGCCGCTTCTTGATGAACTTGGCCGCGTACTCCACGCCCGTTTTCCTCTCCCGGCACTTTCGCACGATGGCAAACTGACCGCTGCGGGAGGAGGGGGCGAGGGGAGGGGAGAACCTTCTGCATCCCACTCACACCCAACAGGGGGAGGACGCAGTTTCCCTAAACTCAATGGGAAGCGGGGTCCTCTCACGTGCAGCCTACAGAGCCCCTCTGCTGCTCCTCTGGGGCTGGGATGGGGTAACGCAGAGCCCAGAGGGGACAGAAGCTGCCCCCGAGGCTGCCCAGGGGCTCTGGGGATGCAGCTGCTCGCACAGCTCCGTGCATCGCCCGCAGTGGGCGTTCAGACCCCGCAGAGCAGTGCTGTGTGGGATGCAGGAAGGAAATTCCTTCCTCCCGAGGACACGGCGAGCTGCTGACCCGTCCCCGCACTGCCCCAACGTGCTCAGCTCCCATCCGGGCTGGGAACGAGCCCCCGGCCCTTGCTCGTGGCTGCCCCGAGGTGCTGCAAAGCGCAGATGGAGGACAGGGAAGCCTGGAAGCCACTGCACGGGGACGGCTGAGCTCCGAGCACGGCTGCAGCCCCAGGAGCTGGACTGGGGCCGATGGAGCTCCCCTGTCTCCAAGGAGCAGTGTCACCCGTGTCACCCATCCCTGCTGCCACCGCCACCTTCACGGTGGGGCCCAGAGGGTGCCACGACCCCAACCCTTCCCGCGGGGACGGGGCCGCTCGTCCCTCCCCAGCCCAGGCAGCAGGCAGCAGGCAGCANGCTGAGCTCCGAGCACGGCTGCAGCCCCAGGAGCTGGACTGGGGCCGATGGAGCTCCCCTGTCTCCAAGGAGCAGTGTCACCCGTGTCACCCATCCCTGCTGCCACCGCCACCTTCACGGTGGGGCCCAGAGGGTGCCACGACCCCAACCCTTCCCGCGGGGACGGGGCCGCTCGTCCCTCCCCAGCCCAGGCAGCAGGCAGCAGGCAGCAGCCCGGCCCCGCGCCGTGTCCCCGCCCATCGCCCCTCCTCCCCGGCCCCGC
>WBMW01000132.1:204541-224803 GCA_013396635.1 Penelope pileata
TTTTTTTTTTTAAGAAAAACACACTGAGAGCCTCATTCCCTCCCCAGACAGCACAATCTCTGTGTGGCCACCACCGCTGGTTCCAACAGCAGCCAAAACTGCACCCAGGAACGGTCTCCAAAGGCCGCCTGGGCCCAAACGAAGCCCTCTCAGGAGCTGAGCCAGGGAAGGTCCCTTTCACTGCTCCTCACCACCAGACCTCTGGGCAGGCCTGCAGCCCTTTGGGAGACACCAGCCACCACCCCTGGGTGCCCAGGGCTGCACTGCACGACGCTGCTCTGTCATCTGCTCGCTGCAGGCCCAACGCCGCTCCCCTCCCGTTTTTGGGGCGCTGTCCCTTTAAGGCGGCCCGGGGGGCTGTGCCGGGCGGGGTGGTACTATTGCGCCTGCGCGGCGCCCCGCTGCCGGGGAGGAGAGGGCGCGCACGCGGATTGGGCTGCGCGCCCCTCCCTCGCCGGCGATCACGTGACAGCGGCTGAACGGCGGCTCCCGGCGCGGTGGACTCTGGAGGCTAAGATGGCGGCGGAGCTGGTGGAGGCGAAAGTGAGTGAGCGGCGGCGATGCCGCCCCGCCCTGGGGGCCGGGCCGGGCGGGACCGGGCTGAGGGCTCTGCGGCGGCCGCTCCCGGTTGGGAGCTGGGGGCGGGCAGCGCGGCCCCGGCGGATAGAACGGGGGGCGGCACCCCGGGACCGCCCCCCCCACCTCCTCCGTCTCCCGCTTTACCTCAGGGGATGCCCCACCCCGGGCCCGGGGCTCAGCCCTGAGAGCCCTCCGGGGCGCCGGGCCCTCACCTTCCCCCGGTGGTTCCCTGGGGTCCGTGAGCTTCCTGCTCTGTGGCCTCCTGTCAGCGGGCAGCAGGGAGGGGGGCTGGAGCCCCGTGCTGCCCCCCCAGCCCTCCTGGGGCAGCGAGCTGCGAGCTGAGCCTCGGGCTGCTGGGGGCCCTCCCTGCTGGTGTGGGGGGCTCTGGGGTGAAGCACTCCTCCAGCAGTGGGCTCTGAGTGTGGCACTCCCAAAGGGTTTGTGCAGCACTCGGGGCCCTGTGGGTGCAGGAATGCACTGCTGGGGTCCTGGGGGGCTCCATTCACGGAGGTGTGTGTCCCACCCCTCCCCCCCCCCAGTGGTGGGCTTTGCAGCCTCTTCATCAATGCATGGCACCCCCAAGGATCAGCTTCACGCAGCTGAGAGCGTTTACTGAGTGACTTCAACAGCTGGAAAGTGACAGCACCTGTGGGAGCAGCTAACGAGCAAGGATGCACCCGGCTGGCTGCAGAAGTCAGATGTGGAGGAGCCTCTTTTCGGAGGCCCCGTGGTCTCCCCTCCAACAGCTGTTCGGCCTCTCTTAATTGTGAGCCCAGAACCTCTCTGGGGGAGGTGTGCTGCCTCCTCAGCCCCAGGGCTCCTTCGTGGGGAGGAGCTGGCCTTATGTTAAGGGATCTCAGCACTTGATGCACATCCAAGCCACACTGACACGTTTTCTCGTGCAAAACTCGCTCTGCTTTTATTGCTCAAACCTGATCATCAATCTGGATCTTAAATCCTTCTAAATGCACACTGTAGAAGATTGTTGGTTCAAACTTCACTTCGTGCCCCAGAAGTCCCAAGTGGGGGATGCTACAGGAGCAGCGAGTGTAGGAGGATGTCTGCTGTGCTCCTGTGCCCTCCCTGTGTCTCTGCCCCGCCGTGTTATCTTTGCAGATATGCCCTCATCCTTGGAGTGCCTCAGAGGGGACTGCACGCTCTCCGTTTTGTACTTGGAGAACTCTGAGGCACAGAGGTTAAATCGGTCCAGGATCACACAGGTGGTATCTAGCAAAGCAGTGACACGAATCTGGATCTCTTGAGTCTTGTCATTGCTGCAGACAAGCATCCTTTCTCTCATGTTTCCAGTTACCTGCCTTTTTCCTCTCGTTTTGGGAGAAAAGAGGCCTGCTGTATCTGTTTCTGTTCTTTACTGTGGAACAGCTTCTTCTTGAATCCCTGTGTTTTCCGCAAACTAGAAAGGACATTGAGGGAATACACGTGGGTACCTATCAAGTACGTTTTCAGGGCTTGAATCTTCACAAAAACGTATTTTCTAAGCTTGATAGTGCCTCTTTGTCATGCAAGAGAAGTGAAACATCACTCTGACTGTACCGCTCGGCTTAGCAGAGGTAATTTCTGGTTTTTAGTCTGATGGAAAATTGCCTTACAGCGTAGCACAGTCTTTGAATCTGCTGACGGTTACAGGCCTTGCCTCCCAGAGCAGCAAGAGAGTAAACTTGTGAAGATAGAGAGAGTTTTCAGTGCTTATCAGAACACTGACATCACGAGCACCGGTGCAGCTGCTGGCTGTGAGCGTGGGGGAGTGCTCAGCAAAGCCCCCACGCAGAGTTTGGAGGCATTGTTCTCATGGGAACGTATTGCTGTCTTTAGTCTTCTAATATCTCTCCATAGCTGAAAATACACTTTTTTTTAAGGTTCTGCATATATAAGAAGAGTTCTAGAGGGTTTTTTTTTGCCCATAGAAATACCACAGAGGTGCACTGAAGTACCACACTAAAGGATTGGCAGCCTCACTTCACTTAAACGTCATCTGCTTTGCAGTTTGTGTTCGTTTTCTTCCTTTTTCTTACCCTATTAACATCCTAGATGAAGCTTTCCATGTAGTTCATTCACCCAAAGACATGGGGGGTTTGGATGCTTTGAGCTCCTGTTAACGCACGCTGTAACGTGTGATGTGTGACGGGAGCAGTGGGATGTGTATTTGAGCTCTTTTCCTCTGTGGTTGCTTGTGTTGGAACTGTTGTTTAGTGTTTATCACAAAGGATTTTTTTGAGTAATTTGGTGAGCGTTGTGGTGTTTCTCAGATTTGGTGGATACTTGGGTTGGTGGGCTCCTTTGTGGTTGCTGTGCTCAGATGGGTGCCTGCGAAGTGGCTGCTAACCAGGTGGGTGACGCTGATGGGGACAGGGCTGGTGTCTGTCTTACATGATGTTGATTTTTAGCATTTTGGATTCCAGGTTATAGAGAACAGTGAGAACTGACACTTTGCCTTTTTATCACTGTAAGAACGTTTTTAATTTTTTATCCCCTAGAACATGGTGATGAGTTTCCGAGTCTCAGATCTTCAGATGTTGCTGGGTTTTGTTGGCAGGAGTAAAAGCGGACTTAAACATGAACTAGTCACCAGAGCATTGCAATTGGTCCAATTTGACTGCAGCCCTGAGGTTTTCAAGAAGATCAAGGAGCTCTATGAGACTCGCTATGCCAAGAAGAGCTCTGAGGCCGGGCAGCCTCCGCCGCAGCAGCACCGCTCCCCCGAGGCTCTCTCCATACATTCTTCGTATGACCGCGGCAGCACCGTTGCTCGGACTTCTCTCCCCACCACTAACATTGACTATCCTGTGCTCTATGGGAAATACCTGAACGGACTGGGGAGGGTGAAGCCCGAAGTTCGGCTGGTGAAGCTTCCCTTCTACACGACCCTGGATGAGCTGCTGAAGCCAACAGAATTAGGTGAGTTTTCCACGTGCCGCCGCGTTTCTGCTGGACTTGGGCTGGAAGAGAGAAGTGAAATAGGTTCAAGTGTCAAAAAAAAAAGAGGATTTTCAAGGACCTGTAAAGTTGTGTGATGGAAGGAGAGACCGGTTCATACAGTGGTGGATGTTCCCCATTTCCCGTTTTTTTCTTTCCTGATACTTTATGCCTACAAAAGAATATTTATATCTTTTTTCTCTGCTTAGAACAAGAACACAGTTGCTTTGAGGTGTAATTTGAAAGCCTGTCTTGTTTGGCTGTGGCTTTCTTACTCTTCACTGGAAATGCTGTGGTCTTTTGCTGTGAATCATAACCTGTCTGCCTTCTCCCTAACACAGCAGTGTATTGATGAAGCTCTTTGTGTGCTGGTGTTGCACCTGGGCTGAGCAGATATGCTGCCATATTCTGCACTGATGCCGTTGTTCAGTGCTTAACACACCCAACCTAGAGCCTCCTGTGGATGAAGGAGGGTGCTGCACACATCAGATGGCATTTCTGACATTTTCCATTTCTTTTGCCTGTCAGTTAGTTGTGTGTGATGCTGTGTTTTGAGGAGCAGCTAGGAAAATAGGGAAACTGCAAGTAGTGCTCTGTCCCTCCTTGGGGCTGGGAGTCTGTGTTGTTTTGGTTTCACTATTTAAGTTCTGGGAAGTCAGGAATACTGTTACAGAGGTTAGATAAACAGTGTTGTCCCTGTGCTTTGCCTAGCCTGTGTCCCACGGAGAGTGGAGTTCTGTCAGAGCTCACTGCTGAGTGAACCTGGAACTCTGAGAGCTGCTCTTTGCTGAAAAACATTTCTGAAACATTTTCTGGGAGAAAAAAAAAGATACATGAGGATGTAATGGTACAGGTGCATAGAGGACTGCAATGTTTATTTTAAGAAATATAGGTGTGAGCTGGCTGCCTGGGGTTGCCCAGGTACACAGGTGTGCAGGGGTTGTAGGCAGCTTTTATGCCTCTTGTGTGACCATAGCTCAAATGCTTCAACTTTTTTCTTTTAATTCAAGAGTACAAATCCTGGGAGCAGTAAGTGGCCTTCTTTCCTGCGTGCCTGGGACAGGAGTTGCCTCCCATCATTTCTGATCTCCATCTTTCTGCTATTTTATCAGACTTTTTTTCTTTAAATCTTCTGCCTCACCAGCTAGTTCAGGTAGCCCTCGTGCATGTCCTTTGTCAGTTGTCTTCCCTGCTCACTTACACCATGCACTGCTTGTCCTTTGTGCATGGAGCTGGCTGGCTTCACCCGTGGTGCACACCTGGTTCTGCCTGAAAGCAGGTTTGTGGCTTTGTTTTGGTTTTTAGTTATTTTTTTAAAGACAAATTCATCACTATGTAATTTTCATCTTCATTCTGAGGTCTCATGTTAATGCTGGGACCGTTTAAGCAGTGAAGGAGTGGCTGCCACTGCAGAACTGAAATATTGTTTGAAATGCTGTTTGGGGGATGGGTTAATTCAGCCCTGAATGTGGGATGGCGTTCATTAGTCAGAAATGCAAATGTAATATTTTGAAGAAAAATAATTTTAAAGAGGTGGAAACATCTAGAGAAAGAAGAGGAGCGGGGCTACACTTACTGTGATCAGTAAATTTTATTAAAAGTTGACATCAGATTGGCTATATCAAGTGAGAAGTGAAGTCTCATTAAATGTAGCACCTCACCTCTCTGTTAGCTGATGCCTCCCTTGGGTCAGCGTGCTCCCTGCAGCATATTTCACTAATTTTCCCTTTTGATGAGAGTGTTTTCTGAATAACCTGTGGGGATTGCTGTGGAGTGGCTGGGTACCGAGCAGATGTTCCGCTGTCATTGTCCCAGGCAGCTGCTCACAACCTTGAGACATCTTCCACACGTTTAATTTTCTCAGTCTGACGGTCTGCAGTTCCTTCTGCCTGTGCTAATGGGAACAGAGATGCATTTGTTTCCCTGTATGACTGTGTGAACACAACGTGGATCTCTGCTGCTCCATGTTGCTACCTGGAGCAGAGGTGGGTGCCTCTGCTGGAGAACAAAGCCCTCTGAGGCAGAGTGGTTTTCCTTGTGGAAGCTGCCCCAGCTCACACTGTGTTGCAGAGATGTCACCTTCTGTGTTTGCACCAAGCAGGAGCCCTGTGTGAGCCTGAGGAACTCACAACGTGCAGGTGCCTGGAAGGGATTTCTCCATAGAAAAACCCGAGCTGCTGTTGGGGCCTAGGGAAAGGTGCTGCTGCAAGAGGGTTTTCAGCTTATAGCCATGGTGGGAATAGAGGAAGTGTGATTTATATGTTCCTGGCTCCGATTGGAAGCTTATTTGTTAATTAAAGGCTCTCTTGCCTCTTGGAGATTATTGCTTTGAGACTGGAGGTGAGGTGGGCAGTCCCTGGTTCGGTCTGCAGGCAAGTGCACTCCCCGAAGCAGGGTCACGTTGCCCTGACACTTGTAGACAAGAGTGGCTTCAGCTAGAAGCAGGTGGATGAGATCTGTTGTGAACCAGCTCCTTTCTCATATTTGGGAATTGCATACACAATTTCAGTCAATTTAAGTATTGAGTTCAGCATCTGCAGACAAGTTCTGCAGCAGCTTTCTGCTTTGCCCTGAGGATGTCAACACGGAGCATTCTTTTAATTGGCTTAAATCATCGCAGTTCTCTTGGGTTGGTAAAGCTTAAAGTTAAGATTGATCAGACACCTTTTTGGGAGGAATGGATGCTGATCCCCCTTCTGTGTTGTAAGGAGCTAACAGTGTTCGTGTGACTTCTGTGGTACCTGCACACCGTGCTGGTGGGTGGGCTTGTCCCCTGGCACCTTAGAAGTGAAGCAGTGTGAGTGTAGCTCTGACAGCAACAGCGTGCTGCAAGGAATTGGGGATGGCTCTTTCTTTGCTGAATGGTGGCAGTGACAGCCTGCACTGCCGTAGCTGTGGAGGCTTCTGCTCATCCTGGAGGTGTGCTGAAGGTCTGGTGGCACAGCCATGGAGCAGAAGGTGATGTGGGCTGGCAGGTCCTGCCCCCAGCAGCATCAACTCTTTGTGTGGCTTTGCTGATCGCTGCCCTGCAGTGGTGGCAGTGCTCTCCCCCTGTGTGTAGGAGGTGAAGCTCTGCTGTGCCCCGGTGTGAGCTGGAGCTCAGTCCCTGTGGCCAGGTGGCCTTGCTCCTGGCACAGGCAGCCGTGTCCCTTTGGCTGTAGAGTAAACACTGGTGCCTTGGGCAGCCTCCAAGGAGCCTCAGCGAGCGCACGTGTTCAAGCTGTTGGCGTATCTTAACTAAACAAACTGCAGCGTGCCTTCAAGTAAGTGCTGCTGCCACTTAAAAATGTATTACAGCCAACTTGACCTCCTCCACAGCCCCCTGCGTGAGGATGGATGCCCTTTGGTGCAGTCAGAGCAGTTCAGATAGCCAAGGAAGAAGGAACATGTGCTGTCCTGTGCCCTGATGGAGGGGTAGGGGTGTGAGGGAGTGCAATGTGCTCCTCAGCCCCCCAGCTCAGCCCTGGCTTTCTGAGGGATCTGTCTCTGGGAGCTCCAGCCACAGTGATGGCAGTGTTAGCTCTTACCTGGGGCTGTGTAATGCCTTGGGTGTGTTGGAGCAATAAGTGTAACGGTGAGGAATGTGGTATTTGTTAGAGAGAGACAGAAAAGTGTGGTGCAGGAAAAGGCTAAACCCTGAAATCAATGCAGCCCTTATTGTGGATGGCTCAGGGTAGGCTGCCAGGCTGCAGTCACAGATTTGGTTGGCTTCTCAGGATGAGAGTCCATTGCAATTACATTGGGCTGGATTTCTGGAGAGGGTTTGCCAAATCCTTTTGGGTTTTAGAAGGTTTATGTCTTGTCTCGTTCTGCAGGTTGCTGATGGAGCTCAGTCTTAAACACTGATTTCCTGCTATGGTCAACTGTTACAGTGAATTGATCCCAGCAGCAGCTCTACCAGTCCAGGCACAGAGTTGAGATGCTGAGGCATCTGTGCTGGAGAAGGGATGAAACTCAGTTACCTGGAAATATCTAGCTTTAAAAGCCTCTATTTTTTTTTTCCCTGGCTACTCAGCAAAGATATAAATAGCAGATTAGGTTCCCTAAAAGCATACCTAATGGAGTTGGAGCTTTTTTTCCCAGAATTAAGATTTTGAAGGAAAATTGGGTCATTGCTCTGTGTTGGAGAGATTTTTCCTCCCCAGCTTCTGGGGCAATGTTCTCTTGTGCTTTTCTCTGCAGCATCCAGTTCTGCTTGCTGCTGCCAGCAAGGTACAAACGGGCATGTGCCAGCTGTTTAGCAGCCTTGTGTCTTTGGGGTTTTTGTCTTCCTTCCAGCTGTTTTTCATCCAGGTAAAGCTGGAGTGCTGGGTGCGGATTTCCAGCGGGTTGCTGCGAGCTGGAGAGGTGCCCTCGGTTCCTGCCTGGAGAAGGCTCTGTCATGGTGAGACACAAACTGGGCAGCACGTGCTGCTGCTGCTCCTCATGCTACCAGCACAAAGAGGAGACTTTTAACTGAGGAGCTGCAGAGAAAACACAAAGGGCTGTGTGCTGTCCTGCTGTGCTGGTGCTGCAGTGTGCTGTGGGAGTGATGCTCACCGCCCCGTTCCCCTCTCGGCAGGGGCCCTTCGTGGGATGTTCTGGGAAGGAAGTTACAGCCCCGCTGCACTGCTCGCTTCTGGTGCTGTCAGCAGCTACGTGCTGTGAGAGAAGTGAGCAGGTGACCTATTTTGAGATTTGGAGGTTTTGATGTTCGAGAACTCTGCTGGAGAGGCGGTTGCAGATCGGTTGGATGCTTCGCAGGGTTTGGCTGCGTGGCTGATGGCATCCTCTAAGGGCCCGGGTCAGTTCTGCAGGCAGGGTGCTTTGGGGCTTGGTAAGGGAAAGGTGAATTTCCACAAGATGAGCTGATACCGATGCAGAATAAAACATTAAACTCTTTTCAGTCTTCCCAGCCAGGTTTGCCTTGTTGCTGTGTAGCTGAGCAGTCAGGAGGGCAGCGTGTCTGCAGACCGGTATCAACGCAGTGATGCTGCAGTGACTTCTGTTGTGGCTCTTCATTACAAAGTGCTGAGTGACACAGTCCTGAGCTGCTTCGTTTGCTGGTTGTTTTGGTCTAGAGGCATTTAGATGGAGACCAAAATTCAATTAAAAGTCTATAAGGATATCTTCATTTTTTTATTATTTACTTATGAATGCACTTTTTGTATTTTTTTTAAAGCTGAATTATCAAAGGGAAGTAGATGGAGGCAGTGAATCAGCCTGTCACTGTGCCTTCAAGATCTTAGAGCTGCTGAGGTTTTATCTTTCCTTCATCTCATCTTCATTCCCAGACAGAAAAGCACATTTTCCTGCATCTCAAATTCTGGTATGTGGGCTTGGAATAAACTAGCCAGTGATTGGAGTAATTAAAGAAGAGCTGCAGTGTTCCTGATAAAAAGAGGAGAGGCTGTCCTGTCACTGCTGCTCCCTGTTACCCTGTGACTTTCACCTGCTCAGGCCTTGCCTTCCTTGGAAGCATGCACTGCCAGTAACACTTAGCACATTTGAATTTAATGAAAGGTACTAAGTGGAATTCTTTTCCACACTTCAGGCTTAATTTTAACCACGCTGAAGGCATTTGATCTTAAAATTGGGGGTAGATAAAAGGCCAATGGATGCTGGCTCATCAGCTGAGCCTTCCTGCTGTGCTGCCCTGCCTGGAGGTGCACCCTGCACCTGTTGTCAGCAACAGTTTGGCTCTTAGAGCTGTTTCTTGTGGTGCTTTTTTCTTTTTTTTTTTAAATTCTAAGTTGATCTTTGGTTGTTGCTTCCTTCTGCAGACTCAGTCTCACGGTTTCATGCTCTCATGACATGCATAGATCTCTCCTAATGCTGCTCTGAGTTCTGGTCTCCACGCTGTGATGGTGATGTTGTGGTTTGTTCCTGTATGAATGTAGGCTTGTTGACTTGCTGATTATTTGAGAGCAGGGGAGGAAAAAAGGCCCAAATCCACTGTGTGCCATCAGTGTGCTAAGCAGCAAAACAGGCATCAATGGTACATTTACCAAAACTGGGTTTATTATCTTGTGAGAATGTGTGTGACTGGAGTTCTCACGCAGCTGTATGGGAGCAAACATGCCTTAGAAATAAACATAGCTCAGAAGATCTTAAAAAAAAGATCACCTTGTGCTTAGCAGTGTAAGAACTAGTTATTGTCAGCTTGATGTATGTTGTTTTTTCCTCTTCAGTTCCACAGAATAACGAGAAGCTTCAGGAAAGTCCGTGTGTTTTTACATTGACACCCAGACAAGTGGAGCAGATCAGAACTTCCAGGTACTTCTCCCTGAGTGTTAATAGCTGAAGAAATTGGAGCTGTGCATTTCCTCTGGGTTCCCTCTCCGTGGAAGCTTTTGTTCTCTGCATGGAAGCAGTCTGTTTGAGAAGCAGCCTGTCTGTTCATGTCCTCATGTAAAGCAAATAGCTTTTGTGGGGTGAGGGGGTTGCAATTCTGCCCATCTGAGTCCCCAGGTTTCACTTTTGCTCCTCTAATCTTCCATGTGAATAGCACACTTGGGCAGAAAAACACAGTATGGAGTTGTGCATGACCTAAATTCTCTGAGCTTGTGTTGTGAATATTTGCAGATTTTACTTTGCATCAAAAGTTCAAAAGCTGTACACGTAGTGCTGTTTGCATCTGAAAGAGAGCTTCCCTGTGTTAGAGGGTGCTATAGTAACTGCACAGGCACCGGGTAGGATTTAGCCTGACCTCTGTCATGGGGAAACTTTTGATTCAAACCATGAAACGTGTAAGACACATCAGTGCAGGCAGTAAGGCTTGCTCCTGTGCTGACCTGTTGCTTTGGTCCTTGCTGCTGTGAAAGGATGTTGATGCAGAAGAGGTGCTCTGTAACCAAGCTGCTCTTCCCAGTAAAATTATCCTGTTGTCTTACTCTCAGAGGTGTTGTTTCTTGGATATCAGTGCTTGATCACTGCAGTGATCGTAGTAGGTCAGCAGAAGCAGTGCAGGGGAGGCTGTCTGAAGACTTCACAGAAGGGAAATGATACACCACAGATGTCTTTAAGGCTACCTATGTCATAGCTGATTCTTCATGTTCTTTTCTCACAAACCCAAATGCATGAAGTTTCACTGGCAGTAGTATATTAAGTACAGTAATTTTGCAGCAGGGGTGTCAGTTATTATCTGAGTTATTATCTGAGTTCAGTTGTTATGCTGAGTGTCTAGAATGATCCCTCAGCATAAGCCCATCTTCTTCCATCACTTGTGGTAGCACCCAAGTGTTTTCCACGTGGATCCAGAACTGCCACACCACTTCAGCTGGCAGCCAGGAGCTGGAATTCCATCCTCTCCATGCCCAACATGAAAATATTTGTACTAGACCCCTGAATGGGAATGTGAAATGCTTTCAGAAGCAAATCAAGGCTGATTTTGGGGGTCTTATCTAATGCTCTGAATCCTTTGCAGAAATCAGAGTATGTTTTATACCAGTGTATAAAGGCACCTGCTAACATGTCCTTGTTCTGTGATGTGCAGCTTTCCTGCTAGCAGCTGAAATGCTGTTAGGAGTAGTACTACTGAAGTTGCCAATAATTCTGTGGGTGCCATAACACTAGTTTGCATGCACAGCTCTAGCTGAATAGTTAAACAAATAGTCTTGAAGGAACACAGTCAGACAGACCTGACCTTAAAACCTAGTTTCTGAAAATGCTTACAAATAAGAGGGAAAAATGCCTGGCGAGCTGATATCTTTTCTCCAACAGTGGCACAGTTTTGAAGACCCAGAGAAAGGCTGTAGGATGGTACATAGGAAACAAAACGTGTAGACTACAGATGCCTGCAAAGTGAACTGAACAATTGAAATATAAAACTCTGGAAAGTAATTCTTTAAAGGTTTATTTTTAAAAATTAACATACTGTGACTCTTGAGCTGGTTTTGGTTTTTCTTTCTGTAAGTTTCTGTTTCTTCCTTAATTTACCAGGGAGCTGCAGCCCGGTGTGAAGTCGATTCAGGTTGTGCTAAGGTAAGTCTGGGCATGGGGTATAATTTAACATGAAGTGCAGCGGAGGGGAGGAGGGGAATGCATCACCAAATAAGTTTCAATGTGGTTTTATAGCTGCAGAGAGGAGTTGCAGTAAGTTGCTTGTTCACATGCCTAGTGCAAGTGTCTGAAACTCTTTCTAACATCTTCCTACTGTACCACTTGAGTCAGTGCTGCAGTAGGAAATAGCAGTGTATCAGATTTTGCTGCCCAAATTTCAAGAATGCTGTATAGCAGAGTGGAATTGGCCTTGGTTTGGCCAGACGAGGGAGCATGGGTTGGTGTGGTGATGGTTGGCTACTGGTTGATGTGTAGAGCTTTGAAGGTGTAAAGCATGAAGGTGTAAAGCATGGGGGTTTTAGGAGATGTATCCTTTCTTTGCAGGATCTGTTACACAGACACTAGCTCTCCCCAGGAGGATCAGTACCCCCCAAACATCGCGGTGAAAGTGAACCACAGTTACTGCTCCGTGCCGGTAAGTCAGCTCTGCTGGGAGACCCTGCCCAGTCTGACTGTCAGCTCCCTTCTACCCCTTCCCTTGGAAATTGTGGGCGAGTTAGAATTCAGTGAAGCTGTTTCACAGATGTTCCCTAACAGCAGTATCTTCAGTTTAACAACAGAAAACAAAAAGCCCTTAATCTTTCTGCCTTAGGGCTACTATCCGTCAAACAAACCTGGAGTGGAGCCTAAGAGGCCCTGTCGTCCCATCAACCTCACACACCTCATGTACCTGTCTGCAGCCACCAATCGCATCACTGTTACCTGGGGGAATTATGGGAAGGTAGGTGCCAGAGGAAATCACACAGAACCACACAGACAAGTGCGGGAGAGCAGCCTTGCTCATTCTGTTCCTTCCTCCTCTTCTTAGAGCTATTCCGTGGGGCTGTACCTAGTGCAGCAGATGACCTCAGCAGAGCTGCTGCAGAGGTTGAAAAACATTGGGATCAAGCATCCAGAACTCTGCAAAGCTCTGGGTAAGTATGTCTGCAAGAGAGGTGCCAGGGGAGGTTCACTGTGTGCCTCTCAGATGCAGCATTGCTCATAGCCAGGCTGCCAGACATGCGTGGGAATAGTTCACAAGCTTTGTACAATTTTTCCTCCAGTTGTATGAAAACACTTCATTTGGACAGGCTTGCTAAGGTGTTTGTTAGTCACGTGAAATTGCCCCAAATCCATGTGCAAGTGCAGCATTGCAGCAGTGTGTCTCATGGCTCTGCAGAAGCTCTGAATCAGTTGTACTTAGGATTTGTCTCCGGGTTGGATCGTGAGTGCTGCTGAGGGCTGGTGTCATTCTGGTGCAAGCACCTTCATGCCTGCATCCAAATGATTTTGAGCATTGACAAATGTTCAATAACATTTGAACATTACCACAGCACCGTGGCCTTGACCCACACTGTACCCAAAGGAGATTTCTGGAGCAAGGGATCCTGGTGAAAACATTCTGCTGCCCACCCTACCTCAGGAATCCTAGGGGCTGGCTGTGGGATTTCACCAGCAGAACTTACAAATAGGTTGAGAGCTTCAGAGAAGAGACAATCCCAAAAGATATTTGTCCTAGACCACTCGGGTAAATCCTCATGGTACAAGACAAATGCAAAATATTATAGAAATGTGAAAGGAAATTACCTTTTCAAGGCAGATTCTGATTTGGAGCTTCTGAGAGCCTGGAGGATTTCCAGTTATTTAATGTTCCTGGCAGACCATTCTGAGTGTTCAGTTCTGCATAAGAGAACTAACACTGTGGATCATGATGATCTTTAAAACATGCTGTTCAGATCACAGACAACTCCTCCCAGGTGTAAGAAGCATCATCTTGAAGATAGCCTGTAGGTTACAGGGGAGGTGATGATTTGGGGCATGCCAGGACTTCGTATGGCTGATCCACGTTGTGGGGCATGCTGCTGCTGTAGCCAGACTTGTGATCTTTGTGTGTGTAAGTCCAGCATTTCTTCAGCACGTGCTAAAGGCTTCTATCTCTGCAGCAGGTAGTGTTCATGGCAGTCCTGATCATGTTAGCCCCCTCTGACAGCCAGCACCTGCTGACATAAGAATTTCCGTTGGTTTAATATCCACCTTCTGAGAATTCAAAAGCCCAAGACACCGGTTGCACTCCCCTTTTTGCTGTTTACCAGGATCTTAAATGAATGAGCAGATGCTGCTTTTTATGTTGTCTTAAACTGCAGAAGTTCCCCTCGTTCTTCTGACATTTCACTATTCTCAAAGCCAAGCTCAGCAGCGTGTTCTGTTCCTTCAAAGCGAGCATTTGCAGAATGGCTCTCTGAACTGAGAGGTGGAGGTTCTGAAAGCATTCTCACCTTTGCCACTTGGTAATGTTTGTGTACCTCCCTTTCTGCTGAGTTAGATAACTGACAGCTTTGGCTGGACACAGGGCCTCGGATGAGTTGCATCTGGTCATCTTAAATTTAAGCAGATAGGAACATTGTCTCATCTTGCTTCCTTTGGCCTGTTGCTGCCTGGAAGATGTTTGGACATCTGAAACTGGCAAGCACAAGTAGCTTATAAACTTTGCTTTTATAGCTCTGGTCTGTTCTGCAAATGATTCCACGCTCTGCTCTTTGCAATCTCTCTCAGTACTCACTAAAGTCACCCTTTGACTTTGGTTGCATCTCAGGGCTGACTCATCTTCCTTTGCATATTCTTCTGTTGACTTTAGTAGGAATATTGTCTGGAAACAGAGATGCTTATATGCATGGCTGTGGATCCCAAAGCAGCTTGATTCTAATCAAGAGGTCCTAGAAAATGCCCCTTTCTCCTTCCCATGAATCCTGGTAGTCAGAGAAAGCTCTCACAAAAAAAGCTTTGTGAAAATTAAGCTTGGATGAAATGTCTCCTGATGTGAAGAAAGCAGCACTGAATCTTGCAGTCTCCTGGGAATTTCACATCTGAGAAGTCACACTCTAACTAGAGTTGTATTGCAAAACTGCTTGTAGCCTCATTGTCTGGAGACATCTTGTTATGATCCAAAAAGGTCAAAGTAGATGGTTGACTAGCTCCAAAGAAAGAGGGTGATGGAAGTGTCCTAGGCCTTTTCAGACAGCAGTGTTAGCAGCAGCTGTTTGGGAGTTGTGTAGTAGTTGAACTTTGTGTTGATTCTGCACCTTGAGGCAGGACCTTCCCCAGTGAGACTTGCACATCTGCTCATCTTTCTTGATTTGCCTGCAGCCCCTCTGAGTTTTCCTTTCAGGACATGGCAGCAGGGAGGGCTCTACCTCTTTTCCTAATCTCTCATTCTTTCTGGATCACTGCTTGTGGCTGTTTTCTGCATGGCTGCCTTGCTCTTTGTGCTGTCTCCCTTGGTGTGTCCAGGTCTGTTGGTGGTTCCTGTGAAACAGTTTACTGGAATAAATGAGCTGGCCAGCTATAGACTGAAGAGTAACAGCCCAGGGGCACTCAGACAGGGCTTGCTTATTGGATGTAAAAATTAAGGTGTATGGTTTCCTGTCAATTTCACTGTATCCTGTTTGCTCACTTCTGTGGAAGCTTTCTCAGAATTTCAAGGGACAGGGGGATGCAGTCCTGCCCTGTTTCCTCTGATCTTGGAAGGGAATAAAATCCATCCTGGTTGTGCCTAATGACCAGCTTAGCCTACACTGACTTCTTTCTGGGCATCTGTTGCTATGTGCCAGAGCTCTCTCTGTCCTTTCACTCCCTGCCAGCACAACCTACCAAACAGTAGGAGCTCCAGGTGTGGGGGTGTCTTGCCTGCTCTGAAGGCAGATGATGACCAAGTTAACTCCCAGTTGGCTGCCTCGTTATAACGCTAATATGAAAGATCTGGTGAGCAGTGTGGTTTCCTTTATGTTCTGCAGCTGCCCAGCCTGCAGTTGTGAGTGGGGGATAGAAGGGTTGCTGAAGGAGCCTTAGCATTGAGGGTGCTGCTAGCAGTTGGAGTGCACCTGGTTGCCCTCATCCCAGCACCTCATCCATCCTGTCTCCCTCATTCCTCTGCCTGCACGAGAGGCAGCATGTGCTGTTTGGCTGGGAAAGCTGCATTGTTGGAAAGGGAGTCAGCTGTGGCTGGGGACTGTAAGAAAATGTGAGCTTCCTGGCTGACTAATAAGCACTCCAGCTGGCCCGTAGTCTCTGAACTGCATCATCATGCACAAGGCTTCTGGCTAAGCACGCAGCACAAGCTGAGTCTCTGCTGAGCTCTGTGGAACATGCAGGTCAGATCCAGCAGCTTTCTGCCTCCTGTGTCCTCTGTCCCTAACAGGCAGAGCTTGTCATCGGGGGTGGAAACGACTTGTGAGCAGCCAGGGGCTGCCAGTGAGCTTCTTGACCTGTGCTACACATTGTTTTCAGGTTTAAGGTTGCATCTGTTAATTGTTTTTTTGCTTTCTATTCTTACTTCAGTAAAAGAGAAACTACGCCTGGATCCAGACAGTGAAATTGCTACCACAGGTGTTCGTGTGTCTCTTATCTGTCCGGTGAGTCTTCGCAGTGTGTTTTAGTCTGTTTCTGTCGAGATACCCTGTCCTACTGCAGGCCTGTTCTGCAGGCTAGTGAACCTTTCCTTGTACATCAGAGCTGTTTTGCTTAGAAGAACTGCCTGGTGATAGCTTGGCTTGGGTTTGTTGCTGATTTCTGCTCTTTGGTCCAACAGCTAGTGAAGATGCGACTGTCTGTCCCGTGCCGGGCGGAGACCTGTGCACATCTGCAGTGCTTTGATGCAGTCTTCTATCTTCAGATGAATGAGAAGAAGCCTACGTGGATGTGTCCTGTGTGTGACAAACCAGCGCCCTACGACCAGCTCATAATCGATGGGTGAGTAGAAGCACTTCTGTCCTCAGCCCTGTTCTTTTCTCTGCTGGGTGCAACATCTTGCTTTCTGGTCTGCACATCTGATTTGAAGTCTACCTCAGAACCAAGTTGGAAGCGTTTTCTGCTCATGCATAATGTTGTGACTTAATTGTCTTGGTGTGTTAGAGCAAGGCTTCTCTGTTGGTCTGTCCTTCTTGATTTTAGGATTACAATAAAGCATTATGAGAATCGAGCATTTACTGCCTCACTCTTTTCATCAGGCTGATGAACCCGCACCACTAGCTGCCTTGGTTGACAGATGTCATGCTGCACGGAATAAACCCACTTTATAAGCACACGATAAGGTGATTTTTTGATAGGAACCATCTTACTGTTCTCTTGTTGGTGTGAGGTGCTCATAAGCTCGCGAGCAATACTTGGCATGCTGTAAATTTGGTTGGGGGAATCTTTGCCAGCTTCTAAAGGGAACATCCTGCAACGTGTAGTCCCCTGAGACAGGAGTACAAATGCAGTATTTGTGTTAGGAACGCCTTCTTTCTACTGTCCTACTCTGAATCTGGTGTAGTTGGTGTGGTGCTGTAGAAGCACTGGAGGGAATTAGAGCAAATAAATTCCAAAGCACCTTTGGACAAGAGTGAGGCAAGAAATGCGTGCCCTGAGCTCTGTCAGAAGTTCTCTGGCCATGAATTCGGCAAAGGTTGCTTTAGACTTGACACTCAACTTGTGATCTGGATTTCAGCCTGTGTGGGAATGGCGTTTGCCATGGCTTTGGACCAGAGTTAATTTGCTCAGTCTTCCTGCCAAAGAGAACAGAGAGCTCACCCTGAGTCAGGAGAGCTGGGTGCCACAGTCAGCAGTGCAGCAGCACCTTGGAGGTGATGTTCATGTGTCTGAGTGAGGCTTCATACAGGAGAGCTTAAACATGCAGCTGTTTGCCAAGTGGATTCCTCTACAGCAGCACGTCTCCCTCTCCTGGTTGCAGACCTGACCAACAGAGTCCTGTTGAGAAGCTGCAGAGTGTGCTAGGCTGACAGCAGGGGCCACCTGAGGCCAGAAAGCTGGCTGCAGTGCTTTTCTGCCCCAGCAGAATGGGTTCCAGAGGCTGCCTCTAGAGAAGAGCTCACTAAATCGCCTGGCTTTTGTCCAAGAGTGAAGGAAGAAACAAGAAATAAACCAATGTGAATGGCAATCTCCACCCACTCCACAGATGAAGATTTGTTGCTGCAAAATGCAGAGAGCCTGTTGGATGGGTTGGGGTCACATCCACGGTGGTGCTCTGTCAGCTGAGCTGCCAGCAACACCGAGGACTGGTGGAGCAAGATGGTTCTTGGCTTCTGGGAAATCACCTCCGCCCTGATGGCTTGTATAATTGGCCTCTGATGCAGATTCACTCAAATGGAGGGAGAGTGTAGAGAAATTGTTCAGGTGCATCCAGCTCCCTTGGCACACGGAGCAGCAAAGTGAGCAGACAGGTCAGCCTGGGTGGTAGGTTCCCATGGCTGTGCTGCCCTACTCTGAGCGTTGCCGTGTTTGTAGGCGCTGATTTGATCCAGGAGCTGTGGCTTTGTAGCAGTCTGCAGCAGCCTGGGCATAGATAACCTGTTTGCTTTGTCCTCTGGCCAACACCAACAGGAAAATCCAGTTCCTTTTGAGATCTCTAACAAAGCTTCAGAGGCTGAAGGAGAAAGTACGTGGGGTTGGACTGTGGAACCTTCTCAGGTCAGCACTGTGCTTGTTCCTCCTGGACGAGGAGGAGGAGGTCCTCTCTGCTGAAGGCTTGGCAGGCTTCTCTGCCCGTGCTCTGCAGTGCTCAAGACTGGGTTTCAGCACGGGTCCTGTTGGATGGAGGCAGACTTCAGAGCTCCCTCAGAGTGAGCTGGAGGGAGCCTGGCAGTCGCTGCTGGATGGTGGGAGTGAAAAAGGGGGGTGGGCTCCTAAGGAGGCTGAGGCTCGTTGAGTCTGAGATCCTCTGGGCCTTGTTGGCTTTTTCGGAATTGCAGCCCTGGTGGCTGCTGTGCAGGGTGACAGGACTGCCTGTGGACATGCTTCCTGCTCGGGCTGGCAGAAAGCAGAAACGTCCCACTGACAGTTTTCTTGAGATTTTGCTGCTAGCTCTCCTTGATACCAAAAGGAAATGCCCAAATGCAGATGTGAACAAGGCCTTGCAGAACAGCAGTTCTGTGCGTCCTAATAAACACCTTGGGCAAATGGTGGGACCTGTCAGAGAGCAGTCCCCAGTCTCAGAGTGGTAAGTAATTAACGAGCCCTCACTCTGGTTAGTGTCTGCAGTGAGAAACGGGTGACATCAGGGCATCCTCCCTGGGGGCAGCTGTAGAGCTGAACGTGCTTTTTCTGTTGCAGAAAGCTGCACGGATTGTTTTAGTGGCTGCTGCGGTGGCTTTGGGAAATAGAAGCAGGAAGGGAAACGCTGCTTACTGGGCTGCTTGTTTGCTGATACAGGTGGCTGTCAGCCTTTCTAACGTGGAGGTGCCTGCAGCAGCCCTGGCACAGCTCTCCGTGGGCTGTCAGGCGGCTGGAAGCGGTGCCACGGACTGGGGAAACTGGGTGAAGAGGCAAGGCTGTCTTCTAATTGCACATAATTAAAATATTAGTTCATGGTTTTAGGTACGTTGTGAGAAAGGACTGGGATGGTTTGCATTGTCAGAACCTGTACTGGGTTTATGGGAAATAAAACGAGCTCTTGACTGCGAGGGCTGTCTGTGCCTCCTGCCAACACCAAACTTCTCTTAAATTTGAGGCTGTTTAAGGTGAGGATCCAGGCTGATGGCCCCTTGCTAAATGCAGGCTGCTGATTGCCTCGGGGTTCATGGGTGGCATCTTCTCTCCTGTCCAGGCTCCTGTCAAAGATTCTGACTGAATGTCAAGATGCAGATGAGATAGAGTACCTGGTGGATGGCTCGTGGTGCCCCATCCGAGCTGAGAAGGAGCGGAGCTGCAGCCCGCAGTGTCCAATCTTAGTTCTAGGTGAGTATCCCTGGGGTTCAAGGCTCGAGGGTACTGTAGGAAGCGTGCACAGGCTGCAGGGTTAGAGCCCTCCAGTGGGCTTGAGGAAAGCGGTGTGACAGCTGACATCATGGGGAGTGAAGGGACACACGAGGGTCGTGCCCTGCTGAGCCACCTCTCAAAGCCCTAAACCCTGGGGCGAGCCCCGGGGCTGTGCTGTGGGCTCCCTTCTGGCAGCTGCGTGAGTGGGGTTAAGCTTCACGCACCCTTTTGCCAAGTACCACCCACCCACGAGAGGCCATGAGTATCGGAGCATCCCCTGAGCTGGACGTTAATTATTAGGGGTCTTCATTAGTCCTCTCTTCCCCGGCCCCTTTCAGGTTCTTCAGACGTGAACGGGCTGTTGCCCACCCCTAACGGGAACGGTGAGAACGGGAAGGCCACTGCTGATGTTGTGGATTTAACACTGGACAGCTCATCATCGGAGGAGGAAGAGGAGGAGGATGAGGAAGAAGATGACGATGATGAGGGACCCCAACCAAAACGACGCTGCTCTTACGAGAAAGGTTTGGTTTCTGCCTGCTGACTGCGGAAGCAGCTCTGGATCTCAGAACGGACAGACTTGAATACTCTGGTGCTTAAACTGGAGGAGGGGGAGAAAGTCCTCTCCCACCTCATCTCCCTTCCTCCCTGGTCTCCTCTGACTTTCCTATTCCAAATTAACCATTAAAACAAGAGAGAAAAAAAAAAAATAAAATAAAAACCATTGAGCTGCTTCTTGGCTGGAAAATTACCCCGACTCAAAGCCCGACCCTGACCCGGAGTCTGAAGTAAGGGAAGTGGCTGCAGGCAGCTCTGCAGCTCGCTGCGCTGCTGCCCTCCGCCCGCACCGCTCGCGTCGGCGGAGCTCGCCCGCGGATCTCCAGGACGTCCCGTGCATCTCCAAAGCTGTGTGCATTTCTCTTGTCTTGTTAAATAACCATTCCTGATTATCTAAAGTTTTGCTGGACATTGTGGGGAGGG